>WNWK01008849.1:0-81375 GCA_009830355.1 Cherax destructor | reverse complement strand
AACAAATGAAAAATAGCTTTTTGTTTTTAGAATAATAATTTTATAATAATTGATCGGGAACACTTTAAAAATGTTATCAGTATTTGGTAGTTGACATTTAGAGCACTCCACAGCAATTATTATTATTTATTATTATTATTATTCCCTACAATATATTGTAAGAAAATAAATATTAATAATAATAATTATTATTATTTCCTATAGGAAATAATAATAATATATAATAATAATTGCTGTGGAGTGCCTCTAAATGTCAGCTACAAATACTGATACATTTAGAAGTGCCTCCAAGAATCAATTATTATTAAATTTTTAAAAATATTTAAAAAATAAAATGTATTTTTATGATAATTTTATAATAATAATTGCGTGAGTGTTAATGTTACCTACAGACTGATAACATATCTCAATCATATTATAAATTAATTCTAAACAATAAATGCTTTTTGCATTTGTTCTTCAAAATATGGCATATGATTACATTCATTTCATGCATCTTTACTCATAGATATGGCTTTTCGCATCATTTATCATGTTTCTGATATCAATTTGGAATAAATGTAATAGATAGATAACCTTTATTTAGTACATTCATTACTTACTGCTTCCTTAACTTATTGAACCATAAGCAATCATAAAACGCATGAAAACATAGTAAAATATTGTTCTATATAGTACTACATACATGTTATATTGTAGTTTAATAAATAATGAATGAAGAAAACACTCAGTGAGTGAGTGGTGTGAGGGCTGGCTGCCTGGTCGGAGGGAAGGTAGTAGGGACGCTCGGGTGGCGGGAAACTTAAATATGATTTGGTGGGTGGGAATTTGGCGGCCGGGAATTCGCGAATGTGTGAAGCCCGCGAAAGTAGAAAACGCGAAAGTTGAGGGATACCTGTATATATATATATATATGTATATATATGTCGTGCCGATCAGGTAAAACTTGCGATTTTGGCTTAAATAGCAACACTCGCCTTGCCATATAAGACAAGTGAAAATTTGTGTATGCAATAATTTCGCCAAAATCATTCTGAACATAACGAAAAAAATATATTTCATTGTGTTTGTTTATTATTAAATTAATGTTAACGTATCTAAAATATATTTAGTTGAGTTAGGCTAAATTAAATTGCACTTGTTGTAATAAGGTTAAGTAGGTTTTCAAAGTTTCTCTTGATACAAAATTATAAATTCTTACATTAACATAAATGAAAAAATATATCTTTAACCTTTTGAGGGTCGAGAGGCCCTCTCCCGAACTTGTTCTCATGGTCGAAAAATTTTCAAAAAAAAAATTATTTTTTCTTATGAAATGATAGAGAATCTTTTTCCGATCATAACGCCACCAAAATTATGAAATTTGATAGAAAACTAACGGAATTATGCTTTCGTGAAGTTAGCGGTATCCATGACATTTACGCATCAGCGATTTTGCCCACTTTGAGCCCTATTTTTGGCAAATTTCAATGTCTCTGTCTACTAAAATTATAGCTATTTCGCTAGAACTCCATTTCTTCTATCGATTGAGTACAATAAACCGCCAATTTACCAATTGCAACTACCCAAAATAGTGGTCAGAAAATGGCAATTTGGCCAATTTCACACAAATTTCAAACGATGCCAATTTCAAAATAGGGTCCAGAATAAACAATGCAGACATTCATGGCACTAAAATAACATCTTTTCTGTTCATTAGTCACGTCTTAAGGCCCCTTTTACATTACTTTTGCTTTCAATTTTGAATTTTGAATTTTTATTCTCACAAAAAAAATAGAAGATTTATTGTTATGTATTCAACTGCATCATTGTAGAAACGGTATAAATAATATCAGTGCACTTGTGCAAGAATATTAGACATGCCAGTTGATGTGTATTGGACGCATGGTGTGATTTGTTTACTCTTGAACATCGACAAAAATCGAACATTTTCGTTACTTTGTGCTCAGTTTCAAGGTACTTGTCATCGTAAAACCAATCAAAATCATCACCATTTCTATAGTATATCTTCCATTCTATCGAATGAGACCAAGAAAACCAGAATACAACCACAAATACCATATGAAAATACACCCGAAATTCGCTGTTTTAAACTAAAAAACGGTCAGAGTTTTTTTTTCTCATTATGCACTGCGTGCTTCAGGATTTTTTTTATACTGCGCACACTGACCATGCAAACCCATTCTTTCATATGTAGGCCTGCCAGCTTTCTTCCACCAGATTTGAAGGCACTAGAATTTAGGCGTACAAGTATGTGACCGACCCTGGCTGCACTGATGTACTAGTACGGGACCGAGCCTCAAAGGGTTAAGGCTTTCTTAACTGAAAGACATTTCCGTGTGCGGGTTAGTAATGAGCTTTCCCCGGACTTTGTCCAAGCTGAAGGTGTCCCCCAGGGATGTGTTCTGAGCACAATACTCTTTCTACTTGCTATAAATAATCTGGCATCAGTTCTTCCATCCAACATTTGGTCATCGCTTTATGTGGATGACTTTGCTATAGCTTGTGCGGGTGCTGACTGTCACCTCATTGCAGTTTCCCTCCAGCATGCCATCAACAGAGTTTCTGATTGGGCCACCTCTCATGGGTTTAAATTTTCTAGTAGCAAAACTCGTCAAATTACGTTTACTAAGCGTTCAGTGGTCTCTGATCATCCGTTGTACCTATATGGCTCATGTGTATCAGAACGTGATACAGTCAGGTTTCTCAGCCTCCTGTTTGACCGTCGATTGTCCTGGAAACCTCACATTACCTCTCTGAAGGCAACTTGTCATAGCCGGCTGAACCTCCTAAAAACCCTCGCACATCTTTCGTCGGGGGCTGATCGTAGAACTCTCCTTCATTTACATTCAGCCCTAATTTTATCAAAACTCGATTATTGTGACCAGATATATTCGGCGTCCTCGCCTGCTACTCTTTCCATCCTTAATCCCATCCATCACCAGGGATTATGCTTATGCCTTGGTGCATTTCGTTCTTCCCCGGTTGAGAGCCTCTATGTAGAAGCGAACATTCCATCCTTGTCCAATCGTCATGATGCACATTGTATTCGCTATTATGTTCGCTCTCAGGACCTCATCAATCCTTCCATGTATAGAATTGTTACAGATGTTAGTAGGCGCTCTTTATTTGTTCGTCGCTCCTGCTTACTTCGTCCCTTTTCTCTTCATCTACATTCACTCCTGTCTTCCCTTAGGGGCCCCTGCACGAAATGAAATTTTTTTTTATTTGTTTACCAATTGCGCTCATTTTTGGTGTACTATTAGAAGCTTATATGAACTATCCTGAGACGAAGTTTCAATAAAATCTGCCAAAAAGCAAATGAACAATGCAAGATTTACTGAAAATTCCTAAAAATTCCACTTAGGAGAGATATATTCCGAAGTGGTTGTTGGGAAAGTTGTTTTGACACTTTCTGCTGATAGAACACTTCTAAGTCCATCGTGCCAAGTGTACTTATGTATTCTGTAATAAAGCTTATCTTTATTCTAAAAAAAAATACAGTTTGTAGGTTGCTTGACATTTAGCAAAATATCAGACTTTTATCCCCACACAAATATGAAAATATTTGGGATACTTCCAAAAAGGAACACTTGATCTTGTAAAGCAAACATTCTTCTATGTTTATTGTGAAAATCACGTCAATTCGTTCATTATTAATCATTTATTCCCCTCACAAAGGTAAATAACTTACTTCCGAGATAATGGCCAAAATACGCGGCAGCCCGAGTACTCGGAAAAAAAAAATTCCCGAAAAAACTACTTGTTTTTTCCACTGTTTTCATCATCTATGAGTGTCTACTACAGTTTACCATTGCTAGATTCGTTTTCTCTCATAACACATAATTTATGGCCTGTCAGCACTTCTTATCCAAGAAGGCCAGAGAAGGCTCCTGATTGGTTCTCAGGCCATATTAGCCCCGCCCACTCTTCTATGATATCAAATGGTGAATTTGTATTATATTAGAGAGAAAAATATAAGAAATTGATAGAAAAAAAGCGAAAAAAAAAATTTTGCCGCGTCAGCGTGCATGTCATGACAAGCACTAACACCATACCTGTTACAAATTACTATAATTCCTTGTAGAAACATCGTATAATGATGAGAATTATACAAGGGGGATGCCAGAAAGATCAGCTATTTTTTGGTAAGAAAAACTCAATTTTCGTATTTTTTCAATTTTTTTTTCTCAGCACGCACACAATGACAGGGGCCCCTTCAGCTACCACCTCTATATGTTCATGTGAAGTCTCTTTCCCCTACCCCCTTGGGAAGTTCCTGCTGTCCATGTCTGTTCTATTCCTCTACCTTGTGCGAAAGCCCGCCTACCTACGGTGGCTTCTCACTCTTTTTTTCTAGACTACTTCCGTTCTCATTCCCATGCTATCGCAGTGTACACCGATGGTTCAAAGTCATCAGACGACGTCGGATTCGCAGCAGTGTTTCCAGACAGCGTCGTACGAGGGCATCTATTACCCTCAGCTAGCATATTTACAGCTGAATTGTATGCCTTTCTTGTGGCACTTATCCGTATTGCATTTATGCCTGTATCACCATTTGTGGTCGTTTCAGACTCCCTTAGTGCTTTACAGGCTATCCGTAAAATTGATACACCTCACCCTCTAGTTCTTCGTATCCAACTTTGGTTATGCCGTATCTCTAGCAAGCACAACGATATTGTTTTTTGTTGGGACCTTGGTCATGTTGACGTACAGGGCAATGAACAGGCAGACACTGCTGCTCGGTCAGTAGTACATGACCTTCCAGTTTCATATAGAGGTGTTCCTTTTACGGACTATTTTGCGGTCATTGCTACCCACCTTCACACCCGTTAGCAACAACGCTGGTCTGACCTGCTAAATAACAAACTTCATTCTATTAAACCGAGTATAGGTTTCTGGCCTTCTACTTGTCACCAATGTCGAGGTTCGGAGACTACACTCTCCCGTCTTCGCATTGGCCACACTCGTCTTATGCACGGGTATCTCATGGAGAGGCTCCCTGCCCCTCTCTGTGAGCATTGTCAGGTTCCAGTGTCTGTTCGACATATTCTGTTGGACTGTCCACTTTATCAACGAGCACGCAGAATTTACCTCCAATGGCATCTTCGATCTGCGGCCCTTTCTTTACCTTCTCTTCTTGCTGATGGACCCTCCTTTAATCCTGACTCTCTCGTTGACTTTTTGACAAACAGACTTACTACACAAACTCTGAAGATTATACCTCTAGCACCTCCCCCAGTCCCTTCTACCTCGATCTCTTGCTACCCTCTATCCCTGCACTATCCTGCTGTAATCCATACCCTACTAATCATCCATCTCCCACTTACAATCTATTCTCCCTGCATCATGTCCTGCCGTGCCGTGCTGTATAACCCTTGTGGTTTAGCGCTTCTTTTGATTATAAAAATAATAATATATGTTCATGTGACATCTCCTTTTCCCCTACCCCCTTGGGAAGTTCCTGCGTTCCGTGTCTGTTCTATTCCTCTACCTTGCGCGAAAGTCCGCCTACCTACGGCGGCTTCTCGCTCTTTTTTTCTAGACCACTTCCGTTCTCATTCCCATGCCATCGCAGTGTACACCGATGGTTCAAAGTCGTCTGACAGCGTCAGATTCGCAGCAGTGTTTCCGGACAGCGTCGTGCGAGGGCATCTATTACCCTCAGCTAGCATATTTACGGCTGAATTGTATGCCATTCTTGTGGCACTTATCCGTATTGCATCTATGCCTGTATCACCATTTGTGGTCGTTTCAGACTCCCTTAGTACTAAGCTTTACAGGCTATCCGTAAAATTGATACACCTCACCCCCTAGTTCTTTGTATACAAATTTGGTTACGCCGTATCTCTAACAAGCACAAAGATATTGTTTTTTATTGGGTCCCTGGTCATGTTGACGTACAGGGCAATGAACAGGCAGACACTGCTGCGCGGTCAGCAGTACATGACCTTCCAGTTTCATATAGAGGTGTTCCTTTTATGGACTATTTTGCGGTCATTGCTACCCACTTTCGCACCCGTTGGCAACAACGCAGGTCTGACCTGCTTAATAACAAACTTCATTCTATTAAACTGAATATTGGTTTCTGGCCTTCTTCATGTCACCAATGTCAAGGTTGGGAGACTACACTCTCCCATCTTCTCATTGGCCACACTCGTCTTACGCACGGGTATCTCATGGAGAGGCTCCCTGCCCCTCTCTGTGAGCATTGTCAGGTTCCAGTGTCTGTTCGACATATTCTGTTGGACTGTCCACTTTATCAACGAGCACGCAGAATTTACCTCCAACGGTGTCTTCGCTCTGCAGTTCTTTCTTTACCTTCCCTTCTTGCTGATGGACCCTCCTTTAATCCTGACTCTCTCGTAAACTTTTTGACAGAAACTGACTTACTACACAAACTCTGAAGATTATACCTCTAGCACCTCCCCCAGTCCCTTCTACCTCGATCTCTTGCTACTCTCTATCCCTGCACTATCCACTGTCTTACTGCACTCCATGCCCTACTAATCATCCATCTCCCGCTTACAATCCATTCTCCCTGCATCCTGTCCTGCCCTGCCACGCTGTATAACCCTTGTTGTTTAGCGCCTCTTTTGATTATAATAATTCCATTTTGATACTCATTATTCTGTTCTACTGTGTTATTAATGTTCATCCAGCATCATCACTAATCTATACTCAACTATTATCCTAATACAGTCCACCACCTCTACTTCATTCTCGTCATTACTCTCTCCTCACCTGGTAGTAAAAGTCACCTCCCTAACATAACATAACCATCAATATTCTAATATTTGTGTTTCAGAGGCAGTGTTTCAACCTGAAGACAGAGAGAGTCTGAGACAACATGGAGGCTTCATGTTCTTGCTCATCTCCAGACTTTGGCACCGCACGGTTCTCACTTCTGGTTTCTCCAATAATTTCTGTCTAACAGATCCAGCTGCTTGGGGAAGTTACACTCTCTTTATTTTGAACTCTGTTTTTAAATTAAATTTTTTTGAATTTGTAAAATTAGTCAAATTACCTTAAAATAATTGAATAATTGGTTTCTTGTGCATAAATGATAGAACAGTAGGTATGTTGGCTAAGAACTGGATCAACCTAATTATTGAAATATCCTAAAATAGTATGTAAAATAGGCCAAATTGCTGATGCATATAGTTGTGCCTGAATAATTCTCTTAGTTTTCCATCAGATGTTACATTCGTGTTGTCATAACTTGAGAAAACATTCTTTACCATTTGAAAATTTGTGACTAAACTCAGCACTTTTAATTTTGTGAGTCACAATAGTGAAGGTGTTAAGGACTTAAATGACTTTTATGACAAACAATAAGATGCAATACATTAGAGTTTCTTCAAGGAAACAAACATATCAGTGTTCTGAATGTCTAAAAGACTTTTCACGTAAATCACATCTAATACGACACATGAGAGTTCATACACAAGAAAAACCATATCAGTGTTCTGAATGTCTAAAACACTTTTCACACAGATCATCCCTAATAGAACACATGAGAGTTCATTCACAAGAAAAACCATATCAGTGTTCTGAATGTCTAAATGATTTTTCACAGAGATCATCCCTAATACAACACATGAGAGTTCATTCACAAGAAAAACCATATCAGTGTTCTGAATGTCTAAAAGACTTTTCACGTAAATCATATCTAATACAACACATGAGAGTTCATACACAAGAAAAACCATATCAGTGTTCTGAATGTCTAAAAGATTTTTTACATAAATCACATCTAATACAACACATGAGTTCATACACAAGAAAAAACATATCAGTGTTCTGAATGTCTAAATGATTTTTCACAGAGATCATCCCTAATACAACACATAAGAGTTCATTCACAAGAGAAACCATATCAGTGTTCTGAATGTCTAAAAGATTTTTCACAGAGATCATCCCTCATACAACACATGAGAGTTCATTCGTTAGAAAATTCCTTTTAAGAATGATTGCCTTGATGCTGGTAATATGCTCTTAATCCAAGGAGTTAGAGTTATCCTTCACTTTCCTTGGATCAGATATGAATACTCTCCATCCCTTCATATTTTTCAGGGGCTGTATGACCCATACTGATTTAGCACTTGTTCTTGAATATAATAATTAATCATGAGGTAAACTATATTTTTTATTTATATTATTTTTTTTGTTTTTGTATCAAAGCAGAATGAGTCCCATTTCCTAGGCATTGTATGACCTTTACAGGTTTAGTGTTACCTCAAAAATGAAATAATCCTGGCTTCTTGGATGAATGTTTGATCAGCCAGACTGTTATTATTTTCACCAGGAAGCTAATATATTCTCCACAAATCATTTTATGAAGGCTTGCAACAAGTTAAGGTTTGTCTTGTAGACAATGGTAATGACAATTTATTTTACTGCTCAAGTGATGTACTTTGTGTATTTTATGTCTACAATTTTGACTTTTTCCACCCACACTTTTTTGTTGTGGCATCAGGAAGTTTTAAAGTTGCATCTTGCAGACACTGGTATTGTTTATATGTTAAGTTGCATCTTGCACACACTGGTATTGTTTATATGTTAAGTTGCATCTTGCAGACACTGGTATTGTTTATATGTTAAGTTGATGATTTACATGATGAATTTAATGCTTACAAATATCACTTTCTCCAGCCATACTTTTTATTTTTGAAGGATTTTATTAAGTTTGCTCTTGCCAACAATGTTATTGTCAATTTATGTGTTAAGGTGTTGTACTTGGACTATTTAATGGTGAGAAAGTTGACATTTTCCACCCATGTATCTTATTAATGTGATCTCACCTTATCTAACTTTAATACATTTCTCTATGTATTTATTTTAATGTATTAAAAATTATTATGTAAATTCTAGTGCTTTGTTTCTTTCTTAATTTACCTCTATATTCTTTATTATTAATATTATGACTTATTGTTATTTGAACACACCGGCTCTCTCCCACTTAGGTAACCTGACCTGAAAAAGAAAAAACTCTTCTGCCATCACTTACTCCACCACTGTTTTGCAAAATAAGTGCTATTACTACAGCTGTATGCTACAAAGTATCCCCACAGCCTGGATGATCAGGCCCTGATCCACCATGAGGCCTGGTCACAGACGGGGCCACAGGGGCGTTGACCCCCGAAGCCCTCTCCAGGTATACCCCTCCTTCAGAGGGGTATACCTGTATATACCATCTCCAGGACTCAAGTCCAGCTAACTGGTTTCCCTGAATCTTTTCATAAATGGTACCTTGCTCACACTCCAACAGCATATCAAGTCATAAAAACCACTTGCTTTCATTCATTTGTTTTTAACCTGCTTAAACACGCTTGCTGAAAGTCCAAGCTCCTACCCCGACTCCACCATTCCTCCACTACAGATTTATAAACCCTCCAAGTCATCATATTTTGTTCTCTACTTTCTAAATATCCAAAGCACCTCAACAAACCCTCCTCAACTCTCTAGAAAATGCTTAAGTAATCCCACACCTAATCTTCAAGCTATGAATTCTCTTCATAATATTTACACCATACATTGCCCTCAGACACAACATTTCCACCAACCTCTTCCTTGATGTAACATTCACCATTCATGCTTCACACCCATATAAGAGACTTGGTATCACTATATTATTATTCACTTTTTATGCTTCCATGGATAACGATCTTTGTCTCCACAGATACTTTTTTGCACGATTCACATAAGAACATAAGGAGGAACACTGCAGCAGGCCTGCTGGCCCATACTAGGCAGGTCCTTCACAATCTGTCCCACTAACAGAATACCCGCTCAACCCAATTTTCAATGCTGCCCAAGAAATAAGCTTTGATAATTCTATTTACTCATGTGCGAGTCCCACTCAAATCCAACCCCTCTCACTCATGAATTTATCCAACCTAAATTTGAAACTACCCAAGGTCCTAGCTTCAATAACCCTACTTGGCAGACTGTTCCACTCATCAACAACCCTATTTCCAAACCAATACTTTCCTATATCCTTTCTAAATCTAAACTTATCCAACTTGAATCCATTATTGCAGGTTCTCTCTTCGAGAGATATCTTCAAGACCTTATTTATATCCTCTTTGTTAATACCCATTTTCCACTTGTATACCTCGATCATGTCTCCCCTCATTCTACGTCTTACAAGTGAATGAAATTTAAGGGTCTTCAATCTTTCTTCGTAAGGAAGATTTCTAATGCTATGTATTAATTTAGTCATTCTATGCTGAATGTTTTCTAACGAATTTATGTTCATTCTGTAATATGGAGACCAGAACTGAGCTGCGCAATCTAGGTGAGGCCTTACTAATGATGTATAAAGCTGTAATATAACCTCTGGACTTCTGTTGCTTACACTTCTTGATATAAATCCCAGTAATCTATTTGCCTTATTACGTACGCTTAGGCATTGCTGTCTTGGTTTAAGGTTGCTGCTTACCATCACCCCCAAGTCCTTCTCACAATCTGTATGGCTAAGTTCTACGTTATTTAACTTATAAGTGCTTGGGTTATGGACACTCCTGAGCTTCAGTACCTTGCATTTATCTACATTGAACTGCATCTGCCACTTTTCTGACCACGAATTAAGTTTGTCTAAATCTTCCTGAAGTTCTATGACATCTATGTTTGAATCAATTATCCTACCTATCTTCTTGTCATCGGCGAATTTGCTCATGTCACTAGTAATTCCCTCGTTAAGGTCATTGATATATATTATAAATAACAACGGGCCTAAGACTGATCCCTGTGGAACACCACTTGTTACAAGTCCCCATTCGGATTTAACCCCATTAATGCACACTCTCTGCTTCATATTGGTGAGCCATGACTCGATCCATGACAACACTTTTTCCCCAATGCCATTAGCTGCCACTTTCTTTAACAGTCTCTGGTGCGGTACTTTATCAAAAACCTTACTAAAGTCTAAATAAACAATATCGAATTCTTTATCATGATCAACGGCCTCAAAAGCTTTACTGAAGAAGGTTAATAAATTAGATAGGCAGGAACGGCCCCTCGTGAATCCATGCTGAGTATCATTAATCAAATTATGGTTATCTAGATGGCTTCTAATAATATCAGCTATAATTGACTCTAGTAATTTGCCTACAATTGAGGTCAGGCTTATTGGGCAGTAATTTGACGGTAGTGACTTGTCCCCTGCTTTAAAAATAGGAATTACATTAGCCATCTTCCACATATCAGACACTACACCTGTTTGAAGAGATAAATTAAAAATGTTAGACATTGGTTCACAGAGTTCCATTTTGCATTCCTTAAGAACCCATGCAAAAAGCTCATCAGGACCTGGCAATTTATTTTGTTTCAGTCGGTCTAGTTGTTTCATAACCATTTCACTAGTGACTGTGATATTACATAATTAATCTTCTGGGCCTCTGTAAAAATTAAATTCTGGGATATTATTAGTATCTTCCTGTGTGAAAACCGAGAGAAAATAATTATTAAAAATAGAGCACATATCATTCTCCTTGTCAGTAAGATGCCCAGAATTATTTTTAAGGGAACCTATCTTATCCCTAACTTTTGTTCTATAAACCTGGAAAAAACTTTTAGGGTTTTTGAATCCCTAGCAACTTTAATTTCATAGTCCCGTTTAACTTTTCTTATCCTCTTTTTAACGTCCCTTTTAATGTCAGTATACTGATTTATAAGATGACCCTCACCTCTTTTTATGCTCCTATAAATTCCTTTCTTTTGCCCTAAAAGATATTTGAGCCTATTATTCATCCATTTTGGGTCATTTCTACTTGATCTAATTTTTTTATATGGGATAAATGTTCTTTAGGCAGCCTGTATAGTGTTAAGAAAACTGTCATATTGATACCTCTCTTCGTTACCCCAGTCCACAGTTGATAAGTCCATTATAATCTGATTGTGTTCAGACAGTCTCTGTAATATTTGCATCCCTAAAGAAGCTTGATAGTTCATTCTCATTTGTGATAGTATATAATTGACCTACATTTTTCTTCACTAAAATTTTCCCATCCCGGGTGAAACAGTTTTGACAGTTTAATATCTTTATTATACACCCCATACCCATCCTGTGGGCGGTAGTCCAAAGATTACAGAGGTACATAATGGGTCCAGGGACTGGACCTCAAAGTTTGATAGCTGAGCAAGTTACAAAGGTAATGAACTCAGGTAATCTGGTCACAATCATGACAAGTTACAAAGGTATTTACAGATGTGTGAAATATTGGTGGATTTTATCATTATTCTCCCGCTTAAGTTTTCTGATTTGATACAAGAGGTTCTGCGTTATTTGGTCAGACACTCGTTTATATATACCTCTTTCTTTGCTGTAATAGATGAGCTAATTAGATCTTTTTTCCTGTCGTGTGTGTTGAATCTAAGCGTAACACTTTTTCTACCATGGGACCCTAGTAATTGTGCTTCCTTTATTTCTGTCACTGGTACATTAACCTTAATTTGTTCTCTTATGATCTGGATAGTAATGTTTACTGTTTGCTTGGTTCAAGTCAACGGGAAAGAGTGGACTGATAACTATTACTGCGTCTGATGATTTTTCTTGCTTGGTTTTTTTCTCTTGGAGTGCAAAGTAGTCGTTAAACTGGTTATCCAAATTGTTCTTCCACTCTTTTACTGCTTCCTCAACCTTTGTATTAATAGATGTTATCTGTTCTTAGATTTTGCCACCGAAGTGGCTAGTTTATTGTGCAACCCATATCCATCCTGTGGACGGTAGCGCAAGATCATATGGATACACAAAAGGCCTAGGAACTAGGCCCCAAAAGGGTTAACAATTGTACATTTGGATTTATATCTACAGTTCACTTATCTGTTACAAGCAAATTTAGGAACTTTGCTTAGTATAACTGGTATCTTATTTTCATTAATAAGATATCTTGACATGTCACATAGGTTATTATACTGTCTATCTCTGTATTCCTCAATAAGTGGACAATTAAGCACATAGTGTTCAAGACAGTGACCATATGCCTGATCACATAATTTGCATTTAGTTTGATCATCATCTGTGTCTCCCAAACTGCCAGAAGTACTTGTAGCCAAGCCTAAGCCTGGCCACTACAAATCAGTCAGTCTGTTCACGTTGTAAGTTGCTCCATAAACATACTTATCTATGTTCATATTATCATAGTGGGTTATAAATCTACTCAGGCGTCTAACTGCATTCCTATAGCAATCATTTTCATAATTTATTTCTCTTATAATATTATTCCTAATGCTAGACACAGATATACCAAAGTTATATTCTACATTCTCCTTCTGGGTACTCTTTTTGGCTAACATATCAACTTTATCATGAAGGAGTAATCCAATGTGTGATGGAATCCATAGCAATTGTACATTAATTCCTTTGTCCCTGATTTTTGAGTATCTATACCTGGCTTCTCCAATGAGCATGCTGTTAGAGTCATTATATGAGTCAAGAGCCTTCAGTGATGACATAGAATCAGTAATGATGATAGAGTCAAGCTCAGTGTCATAAGTTTGCTTTAGTGCCATTAGGATTGCAAACAATTCAGTTTGCAGTGTAGATGCCCAGTTTTTAATTCTTATGCTTAGTTCAACAAATTTATTATCGCTCTTAACTAGGGAGGTGGCAACCAGAGCAGATGCAATAGATTGCTCATTGCTTTATAATTTGTTCATGAGTGCAACCATGTACAGACGTAAGTAAATTTACTTACATGATTCATTACCTTGTAACTAGTGAATTCATTACCATTGTACCTTGTTCAGCTATCAAAACTTTGGGGCCCAGTCTCTGGACCCTATATATACCTCTGTAATCTGCAAATACCTTTGTAACTTGTCATGATTGTGACCATCTGAGTTCATTACCTTTGTAAATTGCTCAGCTATCAAACTTTGAGGTCCAGTCCCTGGACCCATTATGTACCTCTGTAATCTTTTGAATACCGCCCACAGGATGGGTATGGGGTGCATAACAAAGATATCAAACTAACTGCAGCCCTGCCAGAAGACTCCTGTTTAGATCCATCAGTGTATATAACTTGAGATAACTTATTACTACCAGCTAGACAAGAAATATCTTCTTGAGCAGTTGCTTTAACAAGTGATTTAAGGAAGGGATTACTAGCAATGAGCTTCTTGGGAGGGGCTTGCAGGTATGTGATATTAAATGAACACATCTTCCATGGAGGGGTGAAATGCTCTTGTTGCCTATGGTGATACAATTCATGCAGGTTGTAAAACTTAATGTAATTGCATGTTTTCACAATCCATTTAGATCTGTGAGTATTTACTTCTAGACATTTAGTAAGATTCATTGTGACAGTGTCTGGTTCATTTCTTAACATTCTAATACCAAGTACAGTGTTAATCTCAACAATCCTATCACTGGTACTAGTAATACCAAGCTCCTTCCTCATATTAAGAACCTTTGTAGATTTGGGACAGCCAAGAATAATTCCGAGAGCTTCATTTTGCATTGACTCCAAGGGTTGGAGAGAACTTTCTCTAGCTAATATCAACATGGGAGCAGCATAATCAATCAAGGACCTAATATAGGCTATGAAGATCATTCTCACGATTCTCACATTAGCACCATAGTTGGGTTTGTAGCCAGCAACAGCTTTAAGAGCATTTAGTCTAAGCATTTTTTATTTAGTTGTGGTATAGTGGATTTGTTAAAGGGTACATCTACACCAAGACATCTGTAAGTTTTAACATAGCTAATGCTTTCACCTTGCAAATAGATGGGTGGGGGATGTCGTTTGCTTATTAATATCTTTGTTTTAGAGGAAGATGTTAGGAGACCTAGTCGATTACAAATTGCTTGAACTTCATTAAGAACGGTACTCATCTTTTTATGCCCTGTTGTATGGATCATGATGTCATCAGCATAGCTTATAGCTATATGTTTAGGTGAGGTAGGTAGAGCATTTAGGCGAGAATTAATCAAAACATTAAATAGCATGGGACTGAGTACTCCTCCCTGCGGTGTACCTAGGGACATTTCTTTAGACTCGCTTCTAAAGCCTTGGTAGAGGACAGAGGATGCTCTGTTTGACAGGTATCCTATTATCCAGGAGTGTAGGCTACCACCAATATTCATTTTGGCTAGTTCATGTAGTATAACAGCTCTGTTTCCGATATCAAATGTAGATTTTAGATCAAGAAATGTGGTAAAACTAGTTGAGGTGTGTGCGGTGAGAAAGGTGGAAATACAGTTCTGCACACTCTTACCTTTCATGAACCCATAGAGGGAGGTGTAGAGTTGGTGTCTGATTCTATAGTACAGTCTGTTAAGTATCATTCTTTAAAAAATTTTACAAAGACAACTAGCTAAGGAGATCGGTCTAAATGTATCAGGCTGTTGGGGCTTAGGTATAGGCTCAATGAGATTATTGGTCCAGGAAGTAGGAAGAACTCCCTCAATGTAACTGGTATTATGCAGTGTCAACAAAGGATTATTAGGCACATGCATTAGAGTTCTAAGAATATCATAGGTTATACCATACTCTCCAGGAGCAGTTGATCGACCTTTAGTTAATGCATTATCTAATTCATACTCGGTGAAGAGGCAATCACTCTTATCAATATTTTGGCTCATAAAATTAATCAGTTTCAACATTTCTTCAGAAGCACTCTCTTAAGTTTTTTTTCTAATATGAGATGGCAGGTTTTCATCCCTGGAGATTTTGGACCAGTCATTTGCTTATCAAGTGGAAAGGGATGAGCAACATTGCCAGTCTTTTTCCTGGTTATTTTATTTATACCTTTCCATGCCACTGTGTGGCTATCTATGACTGTTTGGAGGGTCTTGCCAAAATCAGTCATTCCAGATGTTGTTAACTTTTGTTCAAGGCTGAGGATTTTGTTTTCAAGGTGTGTCATCCTGGCATCTTGTTGCATTAGTGTTTCACGAAGTTTCATATTTTTAGTAATTAAGTTGGTGATGTATGACTTGAGAGCATCTGGATCGTTCGTCATACCTGAGAGACTATCTGGACTAAATCCTATAAAGTAGGAGTTTGAGGGGAAGGCAGCCATGTTTGTTGTTGTTGTTGTTGATGCGTCGCCCTGGGTGGTGGTGATGGGGGTGGAGGGTGTACCGGCGTCCTGGGTAGACAAGTTGAATAGTAGATTTCTTGGTGTTTTCTTGCTGATCTTGGCATTGTTTCTTCTGAGGTTAGGCTTCATAGTAACACAGGAGTAGTAGAAGTTGATGAGTTAAGAAGGAGAAGCTGTATTTATACAAAGCTTAGAATAAGCGTTCGTTTGGCAGCAGGGTGGTGTTTTGGGTTTGAGGGGCAGTCTTCCTTTGATCATCAATTTATTCAATTTGAAGGTCTCACTGCTGGTATTCTTGGGACGAACGCTGCTGTTCATGGCATCTCCGTTATTTGTCATTCGATTTTTTTGCTTTTTGGTATACGTTTAGAAGTATGTACTTAACAAGATGTGAGAAAGTTTCAATAAGATCAGCCAACAAACAACAGAGAGAAAAAATACTGATTATGACAAATGGCAACATCGTCTTCCGGTGAATGTGTGTGTGTATATATGTGTGTGTACTCACCTAGTACTCGCCTAGTTGTGGGAATTGAACTCGGGCCCTCCGTGCATGAAGCGAGAGCTTTAGCCACCAGGCCACCGTTCTGACCACTCTGTGACTGAAGAAATACATCCTAACATCCCTGTGATTCATCTGAGTCTTCAACTTCCAGCTGTGCCCCCTTGTGTGTGTGTGTGTGTGTACTCACCTAATTGTGGTTGCAGGGGTCGAGAATCAGCTCCTGGCCCTGCCTCTTCATTGTCCACTACTGGGTCTCTGCTCTCCCTGTTCCTTGAGCTTTATCATACCTTGTCTTAGAGCTATGTATGGTTCTCGCCTCCACTATATCGTTCGCTAGACTATTCCACTTCCTGACTACTCTATGGCTGAAGAAATGCTTCCTAACATGCGGGGAGCCCCAGATCAACAAAATGTGATCAGCCACGAGGGAGCTTTCTCCAAATTCAACTTCAATAACAAAAACATAAGGTGGGACCAAGTAAACCAAGTCTTAAATGATATAAACTGGGAAGATTGCCTAAGCATCACGGATCCTAACCTATGTCTAGAGCAAATTAACTCTGTGGTACTTGAGGTTTGCTCAAGGCAAATTCCTTTAAGGAAAAGGAGGAGAAGATGCAAACTAGAAAGAGAAAGGCGCTCCCTATACAGGCGAAGGCAAAGAATAACTGAGCGGCTACAGGAGGCCAATATCTCTGAAATACGTAGGGAGACACTAGTCAGAGAAATAGCAAACATCGAATTAAAACTAAAGCAATCTTACAGGAATCAAGAGACACGGGAAGAACTAAAAGCCATAAATGAAATTGAAAGAAACCCAAAGTATTTCTTTTCCTATGCAAAATCAAAGTCGAGAACAACAACCAGTATTGGGCCCCTACTTAAACGGGATGGGTCCTACACAGGTGACAGCAAGGAAATGATTGAGTTACTTAAGTCCCAGTATGACTCAGTTTTTTAGCGAGCCACTAACCAGACTGAAAATCGAAAACCTAAATGATTTTTTTATGAGAGTGCCACAGAACTTGACAAACACATGCCTTTCTGACATCACCACGACGCCAAATGACTTCGAAAAGGCAATAAATGACATGCCCATGCACTCCGCTCCAGGCCCAGACTCATGGAACTCCGTGTTCATCAAGAACTGCAAGAAGCCCCTATCACATGCTTTTAACATCCTATGGAGAGGGAGCATGGACACTGGGATCGTCCCGCAGCTACTAAAAACAACAGACATAGCCCCGCTCCACAAAGGGGGCAGTAAAGCAATAGTAAAGAACTACAGACCAATTGCGCTAACGTCCCATATCATAAAAATCTTTCAAAGGGTTCTAAGAAGCAAGATCGCCACCCATCTAGATACACATCAATTGCACAACCCAGGACAGCATGGGTTTAGAGAAGGCCGCTCCTGTCTGTCCCAACTACTGGACCACTATGACAAGGTCCTGGATGCTCTAAAAGATAAACAGAATGCAGATGTTATATACACAGATTTTGCAAAAGCCTTTGACAAGTGTGACCATGGTGTAATAGCACACAAAATGCATGATAAAGGAATAACAGGAAAAGTTGGTAGATGGATCTATAATTTCCTAACAAGTAGAACACAAAGAGTAGTAGTCAATAGAGTAAAGTCTGAGGCAGCTCCTGTGAAAAGCTCTGTTCCACAAGGCACAGTACTTGCTCCCATCCTATTCCTCATCCTCATATCAGACATTGACAGGGATATAAGCCACAGTGCTGTGTCTTCCTTTGCAGATGACATCCGAATCTGTATGACAGTGTCCACCGTTGAAGACACTGCAAGACTCCAAGCAGACATAAACCAAATCTTTAAATGGGCTGCAGAAAACAATATGAAGTTCAATGATGAGAAATTTCAATTACTCAGATACGGAAAACGTGAAGAAATTAAAATCTCATCGGAGTACAAAACTAATTCCAACCACACAATAGAGCAAAAAACTAATGTCAAAGACCTGGGAGTGAACATGTCAGAGGATCTCACCTTCAAGGACCATAACAAAGTAGCAATTGCATCTGCTCGAAAAATGACAGGATGGATAATAATAATAATAATAATAATACTTTATTGAGACATTGTACAATTATATATGGTAGATATAGATAGATTCACATACAGTTATTACATAGCTATTACTTAGTTATTAATGAGATGTACATGCCAAAAGCCCCTAATATGCTGTGCATTGCGGGCATTCTTAGGACTACTTAATTCTAGACTACATGGTAAAAAGTTATGGTTGATAATTTATAAAATAAGTAAAGTTGCATATCTAAGTTATAAAGTTTGAATATAAGTTGTTAATTGTAGCAATGCAACTAATTGAGTGAGATAACAATTTAAAACAATTAGTTGCATTGCAGTTAGTTTACGTGGTCATTATAATGGAAGTGTTGTGGAAATAATTAGCTAAGTATGTAATATTCATAACAGGTTTTACATTCAATTGATTAGTCAGGTTTTTACGTTAAGTGATTATTCTACTTTGTTAGGAATGTTTGATATTGAGCAGTTAGCTTTGGGTGAGAAGGTGGTTTTTTAGCATCGTTTTGAATTGGGGTACAGGTAGGGTTTCTTTGGCAATGACAGGTAATGAATTCCAAATTTTCGTGCCTTTTATATGCATTGAGTTTTTACATAGTGTTAGATGGACACGGGGAACATCGAGGAGTGATCTGTGTCTAGTGTTATGGTCATGTGTCCTGTTAAAATTTGTAAGGAGAAGTTTGAGTGGTGGGTTAATATTTGCATAGAGTGTTCTATGTATGTAATAGGCACAGTAAAAAGTATGGATGTATTGTTTCTGTTGCTAAGGTATGATTTTAGGTAGTTTAGGGAGTGTCCTCTTATACCATAGTGTGATAATTTTAAGTGTAACAGATCATGGTCAACTGTATCAAAAGCTTTACGTAAATCAATGAAGATTCCCACTGGGATTTCTTTTTTCTCAAGGGCGGTGTAAATTATTTCTAACATGTGTATAATGGCATCATTTGTATTTTTATTAGGCCTGAATCCAAATTGACAGTGGTTGAGTACGTTGTTGGAGGTGAGGTAGGAATATATTTGTTTATGAATTAATTTTTCAAAGATTTTGGAGAGAAGGGGTAAGTTAGATATCGGCCTGTAGTTATTCAGGTCTGTTTGATCTCCTCCCTTATGTATTGGGGTGACCCTCGCTATTTTGAGTATTGATGGGAAGGTAGAGGATTCAATGGATTTGTTAAAGAGTGTTGCAATAATTGGTGAGAGAACTTGAGAGGCTTTTTTGTATATAAAAGGTGGTAAGTTATTTAGGTCACCTGCTTTGTTTTTTAATGTGTTGATTATAAGTGAAACTTCTATTGGGTTGGTTGGGGCTAGGAATAGTGTGTTCGGATAGGTTCCAGTGAGATAGTCGTTAGGTGGAGTATTTGAACTTGGGATTTTGCTTGCCAGCTTTTTACCTATGGTGGAGAAGAAATCATTGAGTTTGTTTGCTGTTTCAATAGGTGGGAGTAGGGGTTCATCTGTTTTTGTTAGCTTGATTGTTCTGTTTGTGGATATCTTTTTAGTTCCTAGAATTTCAGATAGGGTTTTCCAGGTCTTTTTTATATCACCTTTTAAGTTATGTAATCTGTTCTCATAGTACAATTTTTTTGACCTTCTTATCAGACTCGTTAGGTTTGATGAGTAGCGTTTTGTTTGTTATCTTGTTATTTGTCCCATTTTGTACTGTTTTTCATATAGGTGCTTTATATTAATGGATTTGAGTATGCTGGGGGTTAGCCAGGGAATATTTAATCTTTTAGTTGTGATTTGTTTAGTTTTTTTAGGGCAGTGCTTATTATAGAGGTATTGGATCTTTTTAAGAAAATTATTAATACATAAGTCAGTATCTGGGAAGTTGTCTATTTCTGTTTGCCAGTCAATGTTTGTCATAGCTGTTATAAAGTTATTTATAGCTGTCTCATTATGTAGTCTGAAGGTAACTTTAGTAGTCTCTAGTGGTAATTTTCCGAGATTTGTTATGAGAAAGGTTGGGTAGTGGTCTGTGGTATTGTCTGTGATTATGCCTGATTTTAATGGGGATATGGTGTTAGTCCAGATATGGTCTAATAGAGAGGCACAGGTCTCAGAGATTCTCGTAGGTTTTGTTATTGTTGGGAGCAGCAAGCAGTTGCTCATAGTGTTTGTGAATTCAGTTACTAGTGGGTCCTGATCTTGTAGGAGGTTTATATTGAAGTCTCCTGTGAGGATTAAGTGGTCTTTGTTCATGTGTGCACCAGTAATCATACTTCCTAATTTTTCACTAAATTGCTGAATGTTTGACTGTGGTAATCTATAGATGTTTATAACTGTGAGAGGTTTTTGTAGGTATTTGGATTTAAATTTAGCTATTATATATTCTCCATGTTCATCTCTTGTGCATGTATTTTCAATACATTCAAGCTGGTCTGAGTAGAACATAGCTGTGCCACCTCCTTGTTGGTCTGGCCGACAATTGTGTATGGCTGTGTAACCAGGAATGGCATAGATATCTGTAGTATGAGGCTTTAACCATGTTTCAGTGAGAGCAATGATGGACATACTGGCCTGAAGTGAGTTTAATAATGCAGTGAGGTCATCAAAATGTTTGCTTAAAGATCTGACATTGTAATTAAAGATAGTTATGTTATTGTTGGATTTGAGTAGTGTTTTAGCCTGTTCTGCTGTGTAGTAATGACAGTTGTTGTTAGGTTCATGTAAGTCATTTAATAGAAGGTTGGTATCAGGATCAATGTTTGGAATCATAAGATTTAGTGTGATTCTATAATTAAACTTAAAAATAGAACAACGCAAGTAGACCTAAGAATAGGACAATGCAAAGGGATTTCTTGGCACGTGAGTTAGTACGTTGGATATGTTTACAAAAATGAAAAAATGAGCTAAGGTAGTCAATTTACAGCTAATAAGAATCTAAAACTATAGCACCTGAGTTAGTTAATTAATTAAACAAAAGTTTATATATGAGTGTGATTCTAAAAAAACTTAAGAACAATGAATAATGCTAAACTTAAAGATATGATATCTGATCAATTGATTTTACTAGCTATTGGATTAACACACTTTTGAATCGAAGTCACAGAGGATTAGGATATAGCTTTACAGTGTAATTGATTTATTTATTAACTAGCTAATAGAACTGGTTGGAAAGTTACTATGATTAGTATTAAGTTATAATGGAACAAATATTAAGATTCAGAATTGCACTAGTTGTGATTATAGAATTTATTAAAGGCAATTTAATGAAAATCAAAGTTAATTATTAAAAGAGAAATAAGTGCTAAAGTGTATAAAAGTGTACAAAAGTAAAATTTATTAGTATTAAAAATATTAAAAGTACAATTTTTAGCAAATAAGGTGATTAATAGTAATTATAAATTCTAAGCAAGTAAGCTGATAAAAATATATAGGTATGTGGGTTGAAAAATGGGCACAAGTAAAAATTGTATGTATTTAAAAATAAAAGTAAAACTATTTGTCAAAAATATTCATCAGAGGATAGACAAATACTTAAATGAGGTAGATGGGCAAAACATACACTACACTATACGTAGGGGTTTGGTATTGGACATTGTGTTTATACAGTCTCTGTAATATTTGCATCCCTAAGGAATCTTGATAGTTCATTCTCATTTGTGATAGTATACAACTGACCTACACTTGTTTTTTTCACTATAATTTTTCCATCCCGGGTGAAACATTTGTGGATTTTATCATTATTCTCTCGCTTAAGTTTTCTGATTCTATACCAGAGGTTCTGACGTTTTTTGGTCAGACACTCATTAATGAATACTTGTTTCCTGGCTTTAATAGATGATCTAATTTGATCTGTTTTCCCGTCATGTGTGGTGAATCTAATCATAACACTTTTTCTACCATGGGAGCCTAGTAATCGTGCTTCTTTTATATCTGTCACTGGTACATTAACGTTTATTTGATCTTTGATGATCTGTAATGTCTTTACTGTTTGCTTGGGTCATATCACTGGGAAAGAATGGACTGCTCACTATTACTGCGTCTGATAACTTATCTTGCTCGGTTTTGTCCTCTTGTAGTGCAAGGTAGTCATTAAACTGGTTATCCATGTTGTTCTTCCACTCCTTTACTGCTTCCTCAACCTTTGTGTTTATAGATGTTATCTGTTCAGTATGGCTATTAATGACAGTTTGGAGGGTTTTGCCAAAATCAGTCATTCCAGTTGTTGTTAACTTTAGTTCAAGGCTGAGGATTTTGTTTTCAGGTTGTGTCATCCTGGTATCTTGTAGTTGAAGTGCTTTACGTTGGTCCATATTTTCATTGATTAATTTGATGATGTATGACTTTAGTGTATCTGGATCATTCGTCATACCTGATAGTGTATCTGGATCATTCGTCATACCTGATAGATTATCTGGGGTGAAGCCAGTGAAGGGGGAGCTTGTGGGGGAGGCAGCCATGTTTGTTGTTGATGCGTCGCCCTGGGTGGTGGTGAGGATAATGATAACCTTCAAAACCAGGGATGCCAAGCCCATGTTGACACTTTACAGATCGCTTGTTCTATCTAGGCTGGAATATTGCTGCACACTAACTGCACCTTTCAAGGTGGGTGAAATTGCTGACCTTGAAAATGTGCAGAGAACCTTCACGGCACGCATAAGTGCGATAAACCACCTCAACTACTGGGAACGCTTGAAGTTCCTAAACCTGTACTCTCTAGAATGCAGGCGGGAGAGATACATTATTATATACACATGGAAAATTCTCAAGGGCTTAGTAGCAAACTTGCACACAAAAATCACTCCCTACGAAAGCAAAAGACTCGGCAGGCGATTTATCATCCCCCCAATGAAGAGCAGGGATGCCACTAGCACGTTGAGGGACAACACAATAAGAGTCAGGGGCCCAAGATTGTTCAACTGCCTCCCAGCATACATCAGGGAGATTACCAACAAACCCCTGGCTGTCTTCAAGCAGGCACTGGACAGGCACCTAAAGTCGGTACCTGACCAGCCGGGCTGTGGTTCGTACGTTGGACTGCGTGTGGCCAGCAGTAACAGCCTCGTTGATCAGGGTCTGGTCCAACAGGAGGCCTGGTCACAGACCGGGCTGCAGGGGCATTGACCCCTGGAATTCTCTCCAGGTAAACTCCAGGTAACATCCCTTTGACTCATCTGAGTCTTCAGCTTCCAGTTGTGCCCCTTTGTTTCTGTGTTCCCTCTCTGGAACATCCTGTCACTATTTACCTTGTCGATTCCCCTCAGTATTTTGTATGTCATTATCATGTCTCCTCTAACCCTTCTGTCCTCCAGTGTTGTTAGTCCTATTCCCTCAACCTTTCTTCATAGGGCAGTCCCCTGAGTTGTGGAACTAGCCTTGTCACAAACCTTTGCACTTTCTCTAATTTCTTGACGTGCTTGACCAGGTGTGGGTTCCTGACTGATGCTGCATACTCTAGTATGGGCCTGACGTACACGGTGTACAGTGTCTTCAATGATTCCTTGTTAAGGTAACGGAACGGTAATCTTAGGTTTGCCAGTCGCTCATATGCTGCCGCAGTTATCTGGTTGATGTGTGTTTCCGGGGACGTGCTTCGCATTATACTCACTCCAAGGTCTTTCTTCTTTGATGAGGTTTGTAGCCTTTGTCCACCTAGCCTGTACTCTGTCATCGGTCTCCTTTGCCCTTCTCCGATCTTCATGACTTTGCATTTGGTGGGATTAAATTCGAAAAGCCAGTTGCCAGACCAGATGTCAAGCAGGTCCAGGTCTCTTTGAAGTCCTGCTTGGTCCTCATCCGATGTAATTCTCCTCATTATTTTCACATCATCTGCGAAGTTAGTTTTAGTTTGATATCTTTATTATGCACCCCATACCCATACTGTGGGCGGTAGTCAAAAAGATTACAGAGGTACATAATGGGTCCAGGGACTGGACTAAAACTAACTTCGCAGATGATGTGAAAATAATGAGGAGAATTACATCGGATGAGGACCAAGCAGGACTTCAAAGAGACCTGGACCTGCTTGACATCTGGTCTGGCAACTAGCTTTTCGAATTTAATCCCACCAAATGCAAAGTTATGAAGATCGGAGAAGGCAAAGGAGACCGATGACAGAGTACAGGCTAGGTGGACAAAGCTACAAACCTCATCAAGAAGAAAGACCTTGGATGGTCACAATCATGACAAGTTACAAAGGTATTTGCAGATTACAGAGGTATATATAGGGTCCAGAGACTGGGCCCCAAAGTTTTGATAGCTGAAAAAGTACAATGGTAATGAATTCACTAGTTACAAGGTAATGAATCATGTAAGTAAATTTACCTTTGTAACTTGCTCAGCTATCAAACTTTGAGGTCCAGTCCCTGGACCCATTATGTACCTCTGTAATCTTTTTGACTACTGCCCACAGTATGGGTATGGGGTGCATAATAAAGATATCAAACTAAAACTAACTTCGCAGATGATGTGAAAATAATGAGGAGAATTACATCGGATGAGGACCAAGCAGGACTTCAAAGAGACCTGGACCTGCTTGACATCTGGTCTGGCAACTGGCTTTTCGAATTTAATCCCACCAAATGCAAAGTCATGAAGATCGGAGAAGGGCAAAGGAGACCGATGACAGAGTACAGGCTAGGTGGACAAAGGCTACAAACCTCATCAAAGAAGAAAGACCTCAGATGGTCACAATCATGACAAGTTACAAAGGTATTTGCAGATTACAGAGGTATATATAGGGTCCAGAGACTGGGCCCCAAAGTTTTGATAGCTGAAAAAATACAATAATAATGAATTCACTAGTTACAAGGTAATGAATCATGTAAGTAAATTTACTTACGTCTGTACATGGTTGCAATCATGAACAAATTATAAAGCAATGAGCAATCTATTAGTCTACACCCAGCCACAACTGTAATGAGTTATCGGGGCCAGGAGCTGAGTCTCGACCCTGCAACCACAATTAGGTGAGTACACATATGCATATAAGTGTTTTTGAGGGCTACACAAGGGTAATGCAGGGGTTATCAAGTGTGTCAGGGTAGTGAACAACCCTTGAAGCGATTTACGAGTTGCCCTGAGCCACATAAGTGTGGGGAGAGCCATAATTTTATAAGTGATCTAGAAATAAATATTTGGTGGCGGGGTCAGTGGGCCTAGTGTGCTCCAGGCGACGTTGCCACGTGTGTCACCCTTGATAATAAAGTGAAATAAATATGTGACAAGTGAAAGAAATACAGTGAATAGGTTATATTATATATCTACAAGAAACGAAAGTGGATATACGCCAGAACATCACATCGAGTTGGACAATCTACAGGATACTACACGCTGGACAAGCTGCACGCATCGCAAGTATTCACCTATGCGTGGTTTTCGGGGTGTCGGGAGTAAGTTCCAATTACCTAACAGCTAAGCTGTTTGTGAACGGTCAACTCTCATAGTAAGATAAGGAATAGGATATCAAGTATTCAGTAACAAATAGCAATTGGTAATTTCTAGTAGAAAAGCACGAGCAGACAGATGAATCATAGAATACATTAACTGGTAGATCAGGTGTGTCAGGTCAGGCCAGGTAGAGGAGCACTGTAGACTACGTGTTACTCGCAGACCTCACATACCACTCATACACCATAACACAATTTCACCACTACTTTTCACACAATAAATCCACACACATATAGTTCCACACACACACACACACACATTAACTGGTAGGTCAGGTGTGTCAGGTCAGGCCAGGTAGAGAAGCACTGCAGACAACGTGCCACTCGCAAACTCCACATACACACCCATACACCATAACACACAATTTCACCACTACTATTCACACATACATACACACACAAACATACATACACACACACACACATACATACACACACACAAAACTAACACACACACACACACACACAAAACTAACACACACACACACAAAACTAACACACACACACACACAACACACACACACACACACACAAACTAACACACACACAAAACTAACACACACACAAAACTAACACACACACAAAACTAACACACACACAAAACTAACACACACACACATACACACACAAAACTAACACACACACACACACACAGGCCCACACACACTCTTTCCCCCTGCTCCCTCCACCCACCTCTCCCCCACTCCCTTCCCTGAACCCCCTCTCACCCACCTCCTCCCCCTCTCTCACCCACCTCCTCCCCTCTCCACCCACCTCCTCCCCTTCTCTCACCCACCTCCTCCCCTCTCCCTCTCCCATTCTCTCTCCACCTCTGCTTCTCCCTCCTTCACTCTCTCCTCATAATCCCCCTCTTTCCCCCTCCACCTCTCTTCCATTTTCCCACTGTCTTCAGTTTCTCCTCTCCCTCCCTCCACCCCCACACAAACACTCAGGCAATCACACCACAAAACAACCACACATAAATACATAGTTTTTCACTCTGTGGCATCTTAAAAATAAAAATAAAAAATGGGGTCCCAGAGAGCAGGACGGAAAACTAGGGGACTGGAGGATGTGTCTGCAAAGGAAGATTGGGCAGCAGAGCTCATGAAAAGGGAACATGAGTGGGGAAGGAAGCTAGAGGAGCTTAGCATGAAAATGGAGGAGAGGATAGCTGCAGAAAGCAAGATAATGGAGGAGAGGATAGCTGCAGAAAGCAGGAAGTGGGAGAAGCAAGTCACAACAGCAGAGGCTAAGATACAGAGATTAGAAGAAGAACTGAAAAATTTGAAACAGTCTAAAGAACTAAAAAGCAATGTGGACATGGTATCAGAAACTGCTACCTCAGTCACAAAGAAGAGGACTGTAGAGAACGGAGTGAAACTGTATGCAGAGGCTATATCAGACCATCTTGGAGCCCGAGAGAAAGAGAGGATCACATCAGGAACAATCGAGGGGAGTGTAGTAAAAGGGAGAGCTAAGCTATACGTAGAAGCCCTAACAGACCACAGCAGTGCACAGGGAAAGTTAAGAAGGGAAAGCGACAGGCCACTGGGCCAAGGGATAACAGACAGTGAAGAGATTGAAGAAAGGAAAGCTGCAATGGAGGCAACTAAATCGAATCAGGGGTTACATAGGGATAGGCGGAAGAGATTGAAGAAAGGAAAGCTGCAATGGAGGCAACTAAATCGAATCAGGGGTTACATAGGGATAGGCGGTGGGAGAATGAAAGAGAGAGATCAGTCTTTGTTTATGGGCTCCAGGAAGCTGAAGGGGAAACTTATGAAGCAAGAAGACAAGGGGAGAAAAATGCGATTGAAAACATCATGAAAGCAATAGGAGAAGATGACATGACCCAGCTGGCAAATTTTCTGAGAATAGAAGGGTTTGCAAGAGGAAGAATCCGGCCAGTCAAAGTAATTTTCAAAGCAGAATTGACTCGAAACAGGATCCTGCAGGAGAAAGCAAGACTAAGGGATATGTCGGAGTACCAGAGGGTGTATCTCGACCGCGACAGAACACGGGAAGAAAGACAGAAACTGAAAGAGAGGGTACAGAGACAAAAGGAGGAAAGAGAGATGGACAGGAGAACCCAGACTCAGGAGGAAGCTCTAATACAACCACCTTCAGATGTTCCCCAACCTGGACAACCCCAATGCAACCAAACAACCTAACCCAAAACACACATGCCATACCCAATGATTCCACCCACCTCATTACAAACTCCACCTTCACACCAACCACCCATAGTTCCCCATCAGATCTCCCACTTTCCCAACCCCAACATACCCCCCAGACTACAGTTTTAGAAAAGAAGTTAAAGGTTTGGTATACAAATGCAGATGGTATAACAAATAAATGTGAGGAGTGGCATGAAAGAATAAAGGAAACATCCCCAGACGTAATAGCACTCACAGAAACGAAACTCACCAGGATGATAACAGATGCAATCTTTCCACCCGGATATCAAATCCTCAGGAAAGATAGAGGGAGCAGAGGGGGGAGGAGGAGTTGCACTGCTCATTAAGAACAGGTGGGGATTTGAGGAAGTGGAAGGAATGGATGGAATGGGTGAAAGGGACTACATAGTAGGAACAATTAAGTCTGAGGGCCATAAGGTGGTAATTGCTGTAATGTACAACCCGCCACAGAACTGCAGGAGGCCAAGAGAAGAATACAACAAGAACAACAGAGCAATGGTAGACACACTAGCCGAGGTAGCCAGAAGAGCCCACATGGGGAGAGCAAAGTTACTAGTTATGGGTGATTTCAATCACAAAGAGATTGATTGGGAAAACCTAGAGCCCCATGGGGGTCCTGAATCATGGAGAGCCAAGATGATCGATGTGGTACTGGAAAACCTCATGCATCAACATGTTAGAGACACTACCAGAGAGAGAGGTGGGGATGATCCAGCAAGACTGGACCTAGTATTCACCTTGAGTAGTTCGGACATCGAGGATATCACGTATGAAAGGCCCCTTGGAGCTAGTGACCATTTGGTTCTGTGATTTGATTATATAGTTGAGCTACAAGTGGAAAGGGGAGCAGGAATAGGAAGGGAGAAACGAAACTACAAAAGGGGGGACTACACAGGCATGAGGAACTTCCTACAAGACGTTCAGTGGGAGAGAGAATTGGCAGGAAAACCAGTAAAAGAAATGATGGAATATGTGACAACCAAATGCAAAGAGGCAGATGAGAGGTTTGTCCCCAAGGGAAACAGAAGTAATGGGAAGACCAGAACGAGTCCTTGGTTCACCCAGAGGTGTAGGGAGGCAAAAAGTAAGTGTAATAGAGAATGGAAAAAGTACAGAAGACAAAGGACCCAGGAAAATAAAGAGATTAGCCGAAGAGCCAGAAACGAATATGCACAGGTAAGAAGGGAGGCTCAGCGACAATATGAAAATGATATAGCATCAAAAGTCAAGTCTGACCCGAAGCTGTTGTATAGCCACATCAGGAGGAAAACAACAGTCAAGGACCAGGTAATCAGGCTGAGAAAGGAAGGTGGGGAGTTCACAATAAACGACCAAGAGGTATGTGAGGAGCTCAACATGAGATTTAAAGAAGTATTTACACAGGAGACAGGAAGGACTCCAGGAATTCAGAATAGGGATTTATACCAACAAGTGCTGGATGAAATACACACAACGGAGGAGGAGGTGAAGAAGCTGCTATGTGAACTTGATACCTCAAAAGCGGTGGGACCAGACAACATTTCTCCGTGGGTCCTTAGAGAGGGAGCAGAGATGTTGTGTGTGCCACTAACACAAATCTTCAACACATCCATTGAAACTGGGCAACTACCTGAGGCGTGGAAGATGGCAAATGTAGTCCCAATTTTTAAGAAAGGAGACAGACACGAGACATTAAACTACAGACCTGTGTCACTGACGTGTATAGTATGCAAAGTCATGGAGAAGATCATCAGGAGGAGAGTGGTGGAGCACCTAGAAAGACACAAGCTTATAAACGACAACCAGCACGATTTCAGGGAAGGAAAATCCTGTGTCACAAACCTACTGGAGTTTTATGACAAGGTAACAGAAGTAAGACACGAGAGAGAGGGGTGGATAGTCTGCATTTTTTTGGACTGCAAGAAGGCATTCAACACAGTTCCTCACAAGAGGTTAATGCAAAAGCTAGAGGATCAGGTACACGTAACAGGAAAAGCACTGCAATGGATCAGAGAATATCTGACAGGGAGGCAACAACGAGTCATGGTACATGACGAGATGTCAAAGTGGGCACCTGTGACGAGTGGAGTTCCACAAGGGTCAGTCCTAGGACCTGTACTGTTTTTGGTATATGTGAATGACATAACGGAAGGGATAGACTCAGAAGTGTCCCTGTTTGCAGATGATGTGAAGTTAATGAGAAGAATCAAATCAGTCGAGGATCAGGCAGGACTACAAAGAGACCTGGAAAGGCTGCAAGCCTGGTCCAGTAACTGGCTCCTTGAATTTAACCCTGCCAAATGTAAAGTCATGAATATCGGGGAAGGGCAAAGAAGACCGCAGACAGAGTATAGTCTAGGTGGCCAAAGACTGCAAACCTCACTCAAAGAAAAAGATCTTGGGGTGAGTATAATACCGAGCATATCTCCTGAGGCACACATCAATCAGATAACTGCTGCAGCATACGGGCGGCTGGCAAACCTAAGAATAGCGTTCCAATACCTCACTAAGGAATCATTCAAGACTCTGTATACCATATACGTCAGGCCCATACTGGAGTATGCAGCACCAGTTTGGAACCCACACCTGGTCAAGCACGTCAAGAAATTAGAGAAAGTGCAAAGGTTTGCAACAAGACTAGTCCCAGAGCTAAGGGGATTGTCCTACGAAGAAAGGTTAAGGAATATCGGCCTGACGACACTAGAGGACAGGAGGGTTAGGGGAGACATGATAACGACATATAAAATACTGCAAGGAATAGATAAGGTGGACAGAGACAAGATGTTCCAGAGAGGGGACACAGAAACAAGGGGTCACAATTGGAAGTTGAAGACTCCTATGAGTCAAAGGGATGTTAGGAAGTATTTCTTCAGTCATAGAGTTGTCAGGAAGTGGAATAGCTTAGAAAGCGACATAGTGGAGGCAGGAACCATACATAGTTTTAAGACTAGGTTTGATAAAGCTCATGGAGCAGGGAGAGAGAGGACCTAGTAGCAATCAGTGAAGAGGCGGGAGCCAGGAGCTATGACTCGACCCCTGCAACCACAAATAGGTGAGTAAATAGGTGAGTACACACACACACACACACACACATATAGCCCCCGGTGGCCTAGCGGGTAAAGCTCTCGCTTCATGCACAGAGGGCCAGGGTTCAATTCCCGGTGGGGCAGAAACATTTCGAAGTGTTTCCTTACACACATACACACTCACACATACATACAACAGGCCTAGTGTCTAATCGACATGTGCCTAGGACAAAATGGTAACTAACTAACACACACACACACAGTGGCGTTCAGTCAAAGCAGTCACGCTCGTTTTGAGCTCCGCTAAATTGGGTGGTATTGGGTGGTCCTAGGGGGAATCCGAGTGCAACAAACAGGCGTGGGCATAGGCTAAAGTGTCATACTCATTTAAAACCAAAAAGCAGGGAAAAACGAGTGATCGCAGAGGGAAAACACACAGTAAATAGTGAAAGTGCGGTGAGGGGAACCGGCGATAGGCCTAACAGCGGTTGCCACACAGCAGGAAGTGAAGAATATATTGTAGTGATCTAGAACGCAGTGGGGAGCATATCTACTGGAGGTACCCAAGTAAGGGAGACAAGTGCAAGGCAAGCAGTGAGCAGTACGGTGACTGCATGAAGTGAGCCCAATAGAAATGAAATGAAGAGGTACAATACCCAGCAGGGTGCCACACCAGGAGAGTATCAACAATCTGACAGACCCAGCAGACACCGATGTAATGTACAAAATCCTAGTTGTGGTTTGCAGGTTTTGCAGGTTTCTGGCCCTGAGTTGCTGAAGTGTGGGAAAAATCCCTGCTCGGAGGAGCTGAAAACATAAGAATTTCATAGGTAGGAAGATAAGTTAGGGCGCAGGGCTACCAACCAAATGTACACATGTGTACACACGCCACACACACATACACTTGAAGTAGTCAGGATACAGAAGTAGTATACCATACAATTGTTCATGTATTAGCATCAATATTATTACCAGTGTAATAAGTAGTAACTTTTAGTAGCAGTGGTTAGTAGCATTCTAGAATTAGAATTAGATTAGGTAGGCACTGTGGACGAGATGCCAAGACGCACACACACACACACACTAAGTAGGAAGCAAATTTAAAGACGTGGTGGCAAGAGCGCGCGGGCGCAGCAAGTCAGCGGTGAACAAACACACACACACGTTCACATAAACCAACAATTGGGTTTGTCTTTGCTTAGCTTAGTAGTATTACTCGTTTTTAGAACTAGTACTAGCAAAAGTCTAGCATAATATTAGGATAGTATTCCAAACCTTCTGAAGTATTCAAACTTTAGGAAGATTATCTTAACAGACGGACACAGTCACACGAACACTAGACTACTCTGACAGTGTTTATTCAATAAGTAAGCAAAGTTATACAGGTATACACGAGTACAGTGATAGGCTATCACACAGCAGCATATGTGTAGGGAGCCTAGGATAACCCAGAAGGGCATCACAGTGAAATATTCTAATTAAATCAACGCAGTGAGGACAGGCACACACACATACACGTACACACACACTCACTCACATGACAGTTAGACCTACAAGAACCTGACCACTAACCCAATAACACTTCCCTCCCCCTCCCCACATGTACCTCCTAACCCTCCTACACACACAAACACACACACACACACACACACACACACACACACACACACACACACACACACACACACACATGCACACACACACAGCTGAAACCTGATATGATGGTCACCCTCAGACCATCCCATACCCTACCATACTAACACTACACCCAATCTCCCTCCATTCCTCCCCCACACACGCACCCCCCTCTCTCTCTCCCCCCCCCTTTACCCTCTCTCTCTCCCCCCCCTTTACCCTCTCTCCCTCTATACCCTCCCCCCTATACCCTCCCTCCCTCTATACCCTCTCTCTTCCTCCATCTCTCTCTCTCGCGCTCCCCTCTATATCTTTTCTGGGCTTGTCTTAGCCTAGCATAGTATCATTATTCGATATGGAATTAGTACCAGCAAAATTCTAGCAAAATATTAGGAGAGTAGTCCATACCTCCCTCTCCCTCTCTCTATACCTCCCTCTCCCTCTCTATATACCTCCCTCTCCCCCTATCTCCCCTCCCTATCCCTACCTCTCCTTACCTCTCTCTATCCCTCTCCCTATCTCTCTCTCTCACTCCCTCTCCCTCTATCTCCCTCCCTCTCTCTCCCTCTACCCATCTCCCTAACTCTCTACCTCCCTCTCCACCTCTCCCTCTCTATCTCTCTATCCACCCTCGTCCGCACTACCTCTAAGCTATCCCTCTCCCTCACCCCTTCCCTATCCTTTCTCCTTTCTCCCTCACCCCTTCCCTATCCCTCTTCTTTCTCCCTTCTTCTGATACTCTCAATACATCCACAAGGGCACACCTTGGGAATATGGGCGGCTCAGGGAGAGGGGTGTCAACAAGGAGGACGATGGCCGATACGGATAGGCAACAGTGGGAGCAGGAAATCATCTTAAGGGAAAAGGAATGGGAGAGGAAGATATTGGTGATCACCGAGGAGGAATTCAAAAAAAGGGAAGAGGAATGGGAGAGGAAGATATTGGTGATCAGCAAGGGAATGGAGAAGAGGATAGCTGAGGAGAGTAGAAAATGGGAAATGCAAGTCAAAAAAGCAGAAGCCAAGATCCGGATCTTAGAAGTGAAGCTGCAGGGAATGACACAGAATAGAGACAAAAGTACCTGGCCAGAAATGGCGCCCAGAGCTTGTGCACCAGACACAGCCAAAGGGAATGAGGAGAAAAAAGGAGAACTCTTGCATGCACAGACACTGGCAGACACAAGTGGGGCCCAATGCAAGACGAGCAGGATACTAACAACACACGAGAGGGACATAGAAGAAGCGACAAGGACAAGAAGAGCACCACAGTAACAATGAATGAGAGCACAGTAACAAAACACGAGAGGGCAGACAAAGCAGCAGACACACTAAACGCAGAGACTTCATCAACACACTGCAACAGACAGGGACCCTTGAGCAGGCCGGACACACAAAGGAACACGGGGGATACAACCATGACAGCACCGGGAGAGGCTAATGCACCTCTGATGAGGCAATGGGAGACACAGTGGGAGGAGGAAAGGGAGAGGTCGATCTTTATCTATGGCCTGAAGGAAGTCGAAGGGGACACCCACGACAGAAGAAAACAGGAGGAGAAAGAAAGGATCCAAGGTATCATGCTAGCAATAGGGGGAGACACGTCCCAAGTGACAAATTTTCGGAGAATTGGGTGGTGCACAAGGGAAAGAAATCGACCTCTCAAGGTAATCTTCAAAGCAGAATCAGCCCACACCATGATCCTGCAAGAAAAAGCACGGCTGAGGACGAATAAGGGGTACCGGAATGTATACCTAGATCGGGACAGAACGCAGGAAGAAAGGGAGGCTCGGAAGGAGCAGATAAGAAGGCAGAGAGAGGAGACAGCAAGATACGGAGGACACCAAGCCCAAACAGGACAAACACACACACTGGAAGTACCCACGGTGGGCCTAAAATCACAAAAACCCCACGCCAACCATACACTTTAACACCACACACACTCATCAGTCCCACTGCCCCCACCCCAGCAACCCAAAACCCATCATTACAGCTACCCCCCCACCACAAACTCCACCCCACCAACCCATACCCCAACCATACAATCCCCCTCACCCATGCTGCAACCCCCTATGGGCACCCCACCCACACTCCCCTCAACCCATCAAGATCTCCCCAGGGACACAGTATTGGAAACAAGGTTGAAGGTTTGGTACACAAACGCGGATGGAATTACGAACAAGTATGAAGAGTGGAATGAAAGAATAGGTGAAGTGTCCCCAGACATCATAGCTGTCACAGAAACCAAACTAAATGAGACAGTATCAGATGCAATCTTCCCTCAGGGATATCAGATCCTGAGGAATGATAGAAGGAGCATGGGGGGGAGGAGGGGTCGCACTGCTTGTAAGGAACCATTGGAAATTGAGGAAATGGAAGGAATGGAGGTGTGTAGAGAAAGGGACTTCATAGTAGGTACCATCCAGTCTGGGGAACACAAGATAATCATTGCAGTGATGTATAACCCACCACAGAACTGCAGGGGCCAGGTGAGGAATATGATGAGAACAACAGAGCGATGGTGAACACTCTGGCGGAGGTGGCAAGAAAAGCGCACATGAGCAGAGTGAAGCTACTGGTCATGGGCGATTTCAACCACAGGGAGATCGACCGGGAGAACCAAGAACCACGTGGGGGTCCAGAAACTTGGAGAGCCAAGATGATGGATGCGGTACTGGAAAACCTGATGCACCAACATGTCAGGGATACGACCAGAGTGAGAGGAGAAGATGAACCAGCAAGATTGGACCTTGTATTCACCCTGAACAGCTCAGATATTGAAGACATAACACACGAGAGCCCCCTGGGAGCCAGTGACCATATGGTGCTGAGCTTTGAGTACATTGTAGAGCTACAGGTGGAGAGGGAAAACGGTACCAAAAGAGACAAACCAGATTTTAAAAGAGGAAACTACACAGGCATGAGGAATTTAATGCAGGAGGTTCAGTGGGAAAGGGAAATGGATGGACAGACAATAAATGAAATGATGGAATACGTAGGGGAAAAGTGCAAGGAGGCAGAGGAACGGTTTATACCCAGAGGAAAAAAATTAAACGGGAAGGCCAGAAAGAGCCCCTGGTTTACCCAAAGGTGCAGGGAGGCAAAGACTCAGAGTGTCAGAGAATGGAAAAGGTACAGAAGGCAAAGAACCCAAGTAAACCAAGAGAGTAGTAGAAGAGCTAGAAACGAGTATGCACAGGTACGGAGGGAGGCCCAGAAACAGTACGAAAACGACATAGCATCGAAAGTTAAGTCTGACCTGAAGCTGATGTACAGTCACATCAGAAGGAAGACAACAGTTAAAGACCAGGTGATAAGGCTGAGGAGAGGAGATGGGGAACTCACAAGCAATGATCAAGAGGTATGTGAGGAGCTCAACTTGAGGTTTAAGGAAGTATTCACAGTGGAGGAAGGAAGGCAGCTGGGTAGACAGGACGGGGTGCGTCACCAACAAGGGATGTATCAAGTGCTAGAGGGCATACACACAACTGAGGAGGAGGTGAAGCAGTTACTCAGTGACCTTGATACCTCAAAGGCGATGTGTCCGGACAATATCTCCCCGTGGGTTCTTCGGGAAGGAGCTGAGGTACTGAGTGTGCCACTTACCATAATATTCAACACATCCCTTGAAAATGGGCAGATACCTGAGGTATGGAAAAAGGCCAATGTAGTTCCCATCTTTAAAAAAGGAGACAGAAAAGAGGCACTAAACTATAGACCGGTGTCACTTACATGTATAGTGTGCAAAGTCCTGGAGAAAATCATCAGGAAAAGAATGGTGAAGCACCTCGAGCTGAACAGGATAATAAACACCAGACAGCACGGATTCCGGGAAGGCAAATCCTGTGTAACAAACCTCCTAGAGTTCTATGATAAAGTAACAGAGGTAAGGCAAGAGAGAGAAGGGTGGGTTGATTGCATTTTCCTGGACTGCAGGAAGGCCTTTGACACAGTTCCTCACATGAGATTAGTAAAGAAGTTGGAAGAACAAGCATGTATAACAGGAAGGGCACTGGAATGGATCAGGGAATACCTCACAGGGAGGCAACAACGGGTCATGGTGCGTGATGAGGTATCACAGTGGGCGCCTGTGACGAGCGGCGTACCGCAGGGGTCAGTGGTATATGTAAATGACATGACGGATGGGATAGACTCAGAAGTGTCTCTGTTCGCAGATGATGTGAAATTAATGAGGAGAATCACATCGGAAGAGGACCAAGCAGGACTTCAAACAGAATTGGACAAGCTTGACATCTGGTCTAGCAACTGGCTTCTCGAATTCAATCCCACCAAATGCAAAGTCATGAAGATCGGAGAAGGGCAAAGAAGACCGCTGACAGAGTACAGGCTAGGTGGACAAAGGCTACAAACCTCATCAAAGAAGAAAGACCTTGGAGTGAGTATAATGCCAAGCACGTCCCCGGAAACACACATCAACAAGATAACTGCGGCAGCATATGGGCGACTGGCAAACCTAAGATTACCGTTCCGTTACCTTAACAAGGAATCATTGAAGACACTGTACACCTTGTACGTCAGTCCCATACTAGAATATGCAGCACCAGTCTGGAACCCACACCTGGTCAAGCACGTAAAGAAACTAGAGAAAGTACAAAGGTTTGCGACAAGGCTAGTTCCACAACTCAGGGGTCTGTCCTATGAAGAAAGGATGAGGGAAATAGGACTAACAACACTGGAGGAGAGAAGGGTCAGAGGAGACATGATAACGACATACAAAATACTGCGGGGAATCGACAAGGTAGACAGTGACAGGATGTTCCAGAGAGGGAATACAGAAACAAGGGGACACAACTGGAAGCTGAAGACTCAGATGAGTCAAAGGGATGTTAGGAAGCATTTCTTCAGCCACAGAGTAGTCAGGAAGTGGAATAGTCTAGAGAACGATATAGTGGAGGCAGGAACCATACATAGTTTTAAGACGAGGTATGATAAAGCTCATGGAGCAGGGAGAGCAGAGACCCAGTAGCGGACAGCGAAGAGGCGGGGCCAGGAGCTGAGTCTCGACCCCTGCAACCACAATTAGGTGAGTACACACACACACACACACGTGGCAATGCTTTATTTACAGGGAGCAAAGTCAGGGTATCTGCGAACAGAGACACTTCTGAGTCTATCCCGTCCGTCATGTCATTCACATTCACATGTCATTCACATGTGTGTGTGTGTGTGTGTGTGTGTGTGTGTGTGTGTGTGTGTGTGTGTGTGTGTACTCACCTATTTGTGGTTGCAGGGGTCGAGTCATACCTCCTGGCCCCGCCTCTTCACTGATTGCTACTAGGTCCTTTCTCTCCTTGCTCCATGAGCTTTATCAAACCTCGTCTTAAAACTATGTATGGTTCCTGCCTCCACTACGTCACTTTCTAGGCTATTCCACTTCCTGACAACTCTGTGACTGAAGAAATACTTCCTAACATCCCTTTGACTCATAGGAGTCTTCAACTTCCAACTGTGACCCCTTGTTTCTGTGTCCCCTCTCTGGAACATCTTGTCTCTGTCCACCTTATCTATTCCTCGCAGTATTTTATATGTCGTTATCATGTCTCCCCTAACCCTCCTGTCCTCTAGTGTCGTCAGGCCGATTTTCCTTAACCTTTCTTCGTAGGACAATCCCCTTAGCTCTGGGACTAGTCTTGTTGTAAAGCTTTGTGTGTGTGTGTGTGTGTGTACTCACCTAATTGTGGTTGCAGGTGTGTGTGTGTACTCACCTAGTTGTGGTTCCAGGGGTCGAGTCTCAGCTCCTGGCCCCGCCTCTTCACTGTCCGCTACCGGGTCACTCTCCCTGCGCCATGAGCTTTATCATACCTCTTCTTAAAGCTATGTATGGAACCTGCCTACACTACATCGTTTCCCAAACTATTCCACTTCCCGACCACTCTGTGACTGAAGAAATACTTCCTAACATCTCTGTGATTCTTCTGAGTCTTCAACTTCCAACTGTGTCCCCTTGTTGCTGTGTCCCATCTCTGGAACATTCTGTCTTTGTCCACCTTGTCAATTCCTCTCAGTATCTTATATGTCATTATCATGTTTCCCCTATCTCTCCTGTCCTCCTGTGTCCTCCTCGTAGGACATACCCCTTAGCTCTGGGACTAGTCTTGTTGCAAACCTTTGCACTTTCTCTAGCTTCTTTTCGTGCTTGGCTAGGTGTGGGTTCCAAACTGGTGCTGCATACTCCAGTATGGGCCTAACGTACACTGTGTACATGGTCCTGAACGATTCTATATTAAGATATCTAAATGCTGTACTTAGGTTTGCTAGGCGCCCATATGCTGCAGCAGTTATTTGGTTGATGTGCGCCTCAGATGTGCCTGGTGTTATACTCACCCCAAGATCTTTTCCTTGATTGAGGTTTGTAGTCTCTGGCCCCCTAGACTGTACTCCGTCTGTGGTCTTCTTTGTCCTTTCCCAATCTTCATGACTTTGCACTTGGTGGGGTTGAACTCCAGGAGCCAATTGCTGGACCAGGCTTGCAGCCTGTCCAGATCTGGAGTCTACCTGGAGAGAATTCCAGGGGTCAACGCCCCGCGGCCCGGTCCGTGACCAGGCCTCCTGTTGGACCAGAGCCTGATCAACCAGGCTGTTACTGCTGGCTGCACACAGTCCAACGTACGAACCACAGCCCGGCTGGTCAGGTACCGACTTTAGGTGCCTGTCCAGTGCCTGCTTGAAGACAGCCAGGGGTTTGTTGGCAATCCCCCTGATGTATGCTGGGAGGCAGTTGAACAATCTTGGGCCCCTGACACTTATTGTGTCCTCGTCCGATTGAATTCTCATCACCTTCACATCATCTGCAAACAGGGACACTTCAGAGTCTATTCCTTCCGTCATGTCGTTCACAAATACCAGAAACAGCACCAGTCCTAGGACTGACCCCTGTGGAACCCCACTCATCACCGGCTCCCACTCTGACACCTCGCCACGTACCATGACTCGCTGCTGTCTCCCTGACATGTATTCCCTGATCCATTGTAGTGCCTTCCCTGTTACCTCTGCCTGGTCCTCCAGCTTCTACACTAATCTCTTGTGTGGAACTGTGTCAAACGCCTTCTTACAGTCCAAGAATATGCAATCTACCCACCCCTCTCTCTCTTGTCTTACTGCTGTCACCCTGTCGTAGAACTCCAGTAGTTTTGTGACACAGGATTTCCCGTCCCTGAAACCGTGTTGGCCGTCATTGATAAGCTCATTCCTTTCTAAGTGCTCCACCACTCTTCTCCTGATTATCTTCTCCATGACCTTGCATACTGTACATGTCAGTGACACTGGTCTGTAGTTTAGTGCTACGTTCTTGTCTCCTTTTTTAAAAATTGGAACTACATTTGCTGTCTTCCATACCTCAGGTAGTTGCCCTGTTTCGATAGATGTGTTGAAGATTGTTGTTATGGGTACACACATCTCCTCTGCTCCCTCTCTCAGGACCCATGGTGAGATGTTATCCCGCCCCATCGCCTTTGAGGTATCTAGCTCGCTTAGTAGCCTCTTCACTTCCTCCTCAGTTGTGTGTATTGTGTCCAGCACCTGATGGTGTACCCTACCTCTCCTCCTTTCTGGAGGCCCTTCTATCTCCTCTGTGAACACCTCTTTGAATCTCATGTTGAGCTCCTCACACACTTCGGGGTCATTTCTTGTGACCTCCCCTCCTTCCTTCCTCAGCCTGATCATCTGGTCCTTGACTGTTGTTCTCCTCCTGATGTGGCTGTACAACAGCTTTGGGTCAGATTTGGCTTTCGCTGCTATGTCATTTTCGTACTGTCTTTGGGACTCCCTTCTTACCTGTGCATAATCATTTCTGGCTCTACGACTGCTCTCCTTATTCTCCTGGGTCCTTTGCCTTCTGTACCTCTTCCATTCCCTAGCACACTTGGTTTTGGCTTCCCTGCACCTTTGGGTGAAACATGGGCTCATCCTGGCTTTTTTGCTTCTCCTGTTGCCCTTGGGTATAAACCTCTCCTCAGCTTCCTTGCAAATTGTTGTCGTATATTCCATCATCTCGTCTACTGACTTCCCTGTCAGCTCACTGTCCCACTGAACTCTGTGCAGGAAGTTCTTCATGCCCACGTAGTTACCTTTCTTGTAGTTTGGCTTTATTCATGTAGCCCTTCCTGCTTCCTCCTCCACCTGTAACTCTACTATGTATTCGAAGCTTAGAACCATATGATCACTGGCCCCAAGGGGGCTTTCATGTGTGATGTCCTCAATATCTGCGCTACCACTTGACACCGGAGTACCTCAGGGAAGTGTCCTTGGTCCCCTGCTCTTCCTCTTATATATCAATGACCTTACCAAATATATCACAACACCTGAAAAAAATACTCTTTGCTGACGACACAACTAATGTCATCTCCCACACAAATCTTGTCACGCTTAATACCATTGTTAACAGCGAATTAATAAAAATATCAACATGGATGACAGCCAATTAACTTACACTCAACACTGATAAGACCTTCTATATTATGTTTGGCAACAGAACAGATGATCCACAATTAAACATTAAGATCAACACTACACCTATTGCTAAACATAACGAGGGCAAATTCCTGGGCCTTCACCTTGACAGCAGCCTGAAATTCAGCACCCATATCCAACACATAACAAAGAAAGTGTCCAAAACTGTGGGGATCCTCTCTAAGATACGGTATTATGTATCACAATCAGCCCTACTCACACTATACTATTCACTCATCAATCCCTACCTCACATATACCATTTGTGCATGGGTATCAACAGCAATTACCCACCTAAAGCCAATAATAACACAACAAAAAGCCGCAGTAAGAATTATCACTGTTCAGAACATCCATACTTACTACTCTGCTATCTACATTTATAGAACCATAAATTCCAACTTTAACCCTGAGCTAAAACACTTTCTTGACAGTTGTGACAGGACGCTTAGACATAATACCACACATAAACATCTCTTTGACATTCCCTGTGTCCGACTAAATCTATACAAAAATTCAATGCGCATAAAAGGGCCTAAAATCTGGAACTCCCTGCCTGAAAACTCTAGAACTGCAGACACAATCTTCACTTTCAAAAGCACAGTTAAAAAACATCTTATCTCACTTACGCACCCAACCGGTAGCTAACCACATGAAAACTACTTTATCTTGCACATATCCACAGCAAAAGACACTTACTGATATCTGTGATTCCCTTAATTTCACATGACTGGCCAAAATTCTAATACAACTATTGCTTCCTAATTCTTAAGCTAGTCATAAGTTTGCCTAAGACACTCCAATACAGAAACGGTATTATGCCAATACATCACTTTTACCATTAATATATAAACTAATTGTTAAATTCTTTAAACTAATTGTTTAATTCTTAAATGTTTAAATTTCAATACCTCAATATTGTAAACCTAATTAATCACTACAATTACCTAACCTTACTATCAGTATAATCATTGTGTCACTATTGAGTAAGACCTATCATAAGACTGCCTGAAAAACCTAGGCATACCTAGGCATATTATTGGCCATCTTGTAATATCTACATCATAAAATGTACATTACTATAATTACACCCCACTCTGTATATTACTAGAAAAAAAAAATTTGAATTTGAATACTAGGTCCAGTCTTGCTGGTTCGTCCCCTCCTCTCTCTCTCTGATAGTGTACCTTACGTGTTGGTACATGAGATTTTCCAGTACCACCTCCAGGATCTTAGACCTCCACGTTTCTTGGCCCCCATGTGGCTCTAAGTTCTCCCAATCAATTTCCTTATGGTTGAAGTCACCCATGATCAGCAGCTTCGCCCTGCTCGCTCGAGCTCTTCTGGCCACTTCGGCCAGTGTGTCAATCATCACTCTATTACTCTCATCATACTCTTGCCTTGGCCTCCTGCTGTTCTGTGGTGGGTTATACATCACTTCAATTACCGCCTTGGGACCTCCAGACTGTAACGTTCCTACTATGTAATCCCCAGCTTCTCCTCTGTCTCACAGTACACCGCCAGGTCCCCCACCCCCACAGACCCCCCAAAACACAGTGTTAGAGAAGAAACTGAAGGTATGGTACACCAATGCTGATGGAATAACAAATAAGTGGGAGGAGTGGCACGAAGGAGTCAAAGAGGCATCACCGGATATAATAGCTCTCACAGAAACAAAACTCACAGGTATGATAACAGATGCCATCTTTCCAATGGGATACCAGATCCTGAGGAAAGACAGAGGGAACAGAGGTGGTGGAGGTGTGGCACTGTTGATCAAAAACCAATGGGATTTTGACGACCTGGAGAGAGGAGACAGAGGAGAAGCTGGGGATTACATAGTAGGAACGTTACAGTCTGGAGGTCCCAAGGCGGTAATTGAAGTGATGTATAACCCACCACAGAACAGCAGGAGGCCAAGGCAAGAGTATGATGAGAGTAATAGAGTGATGATTGACACACTGGCCGAAGTGGCCAGAAGAGCTCGAGCGAGCAGGGCGAAGCTGCTGATCATGGGTGACTTCAACCATAAGGAAAGATGGCATCTGTTATCATACCTGTGAGTTTTGTTTCTGTGAGAGCTATTATATCCGGTGATGCCTCTTTGACTCCTTCGTGCCACTCCTCCCACTTATTTGTTATTCCATCAGCATTGGTGTACCATACCTTCAGTTTCTTCTCTAACACTGTGTTTTGGGGGGTCTGTGGGGGTGGGGGACCTGGCGGTGTACTGTGGGATTCTATAGTGGAGTGTTGGGTGGGGGTGTGAGTGTGAGTTGTAGATTGTGTTGGGATAGGGTGCTTGGTTGTTGGGTGTTGGGGATGGTTCTGTGTGTGCTTGCTTGCTCTTGTTTTTCTGCCCTGCTCTGGTTGTCCTCTACTGATTCTGTCCTCGTCTCTCCTCCCAGCTCCTTTCGCCTTTGTGCCCTCTCCCTCAGCTGCTGTCGTTCTGTTTTTGTTCTATCTCGGTCTAGGAACACCCTCTTGTAGTCTTCCATTCCCTTCAATCGTGGTTTCTCTTGGAGGATTCTGTCCCACACTGTTTCTGTCCTGACAATCAACTTGAGCGGTCGATTTCTCCCCTTCGAGTACCCCCCTATTCTCTGAAAATTTACAATCTCGGACATGTCTTCCTCGCCTATTGCTTGAGTATGTTCTCAATCTCCTTTCTTTCTGCCTGCCATCTTTCCGTGTGTGTCCTTTCCTCTCTCTCCTTCAGCCCATGAATAAACACTGCCTTTGCCCTCTCCTCCTCCCATTGCCTTTCCCTCTGCAGCTCAGGTTCCTGTCTGTACATGGCCATTTTCTCCCCTTTTTTTTCCTGTAGCTCTTGGTGACATGATTGTTCCTCTGCATTTGCCCTATTCCCCTCTCTACCTCCTCCCAGCTGCCCTGCTTGGTAAGCAGATACGGCCGACACGTAAGTTATATCTCCTTCCTTCCCGATGGGCCCCCTTGATGCTGTGTCTTTGCTGGTCACTGCCCCTGTACCCTGGTTCAGCCTGTTTACCTCATCTTCTAGGCCCCTTATCCTGGCTACTGCAGCTTCAGCTTGTGACTCCCAATTTTTCTTCTCCTCCTCCAACCTCTTTTCCATTTTCACAGAAAGCTCTCTCTCCATTTTTTCACAAAGCTCTCTTAGTTTTCTCTCCCACTCTTGTTCCATCCTTTTGCACTGCTCTTCCATCCATTCTTCCTTACCAGAGCCATTCTCCTCTGGTCCCTGGGTCCTGCGAGTCCCTACCACCATTTTGTTTTTCTTTGGGGGGAGAGTGAAAGAGAAAGGGGAGAGGTAGAGAGAGAGGGATTAGGGGACTAGAGGGAGAAGGGAAACAGCTAGAGATGGGGAGAGAGAGAGAGAGAGAGGATTTGGGGACTAGAGGGAGAAGGGGGAGGGAAGGGTACGGAAAGAGAGATATGTGTGTGTGTGTTGTGTGTGTGTGTGTGACCCAACAATTAATATTTGCACCAATAACTCATTAGAGTTGTGACTGGGTGTAGACTAATAAATTGCTCATTACTTTATAATTTGTTCATGATTGCAACCATGTATAAACGTAAGTAAATTTACTTACTTACATGGTTCATTACCTTGTAACTTGTGAATTCATTACCTTTGTACCTTGTTCAGCTATCAAAACTTTGGGGCCCAGTCTCTGAACCCATTATATACCTCTGTAATCTGTAAATACGTTTGTAACTTGTCATGATTGTGACCAGATCTACCTGAGTTCATTACCTTTGTAACTTGCTTAGCTATCAAACTTTGAAGTCCAGTCCCTAGACCCATTATGTACCTCTGTAATCTTTTGACTACCGCCCACAGGATGGGTATGGGTGCATAATAAAATAAAATTAAATTAATATCTGCCTTTTTAACCCCCCCCCCACACACACACAAAATAAAAAATATTTATGATAGTAAATACAAACACACTTTGCTTTATGTTCCGTGTGAAAATCATTTTAATTTAATCATTAATAATGGAGGGAGATCAAACAATAGGTAAAAATCTTACTTTCGAGATAATCGCGGAGACGCGCTCACACCTCATTTACCTAAATAACAAAAAAGGCACAATACCGTGACTGGAACAATACACACACAACCCGCACATATAAAAGGAGAGGAGCTTACGACGACGTTTCGGTCTGACTTGGACCATTTACAAAGTCACACTAACACGAAGGACAGGTGGAAGGGGTATTTATAGGCAGGCAGACAGGGGAGGGCACAAGAAAGTGGTGGAGGGGTAAAGGAGGTAGTAGTGATAGTGGTAGTGGTAGTAGTAGTAATGGAGTCAGTCATAAACTAGGAAAGGAGCACTGCAAAGACGCTGGCGGCCCACAAGGGTAAGAACAAGAACACAGTGGGGAAAAATTAAAATAAAATAGAGGACAAATACAAGGCAAAAGAAAAGGAAAGAAAAGAAAGAGAACCCAAATCTCTTACCCCCTTTCTTGGTATTTTTTTCTCCTGCCCACCTTCGTCACTCTCAAGACTTCCTCGAACGGGTTCGTTCTCTCCCGACCTGTAAGATGCTTAGTCTTGATGTTGAGTCCCTCTTCACTAATGTCCCTCTGGATGATGTCCTTAATTTTCTTAGAGAGAAGGCAAATATAGGGTTGCTTCTTCTCCCTATACCTACTGATGTCTTTCTTGATCTTATCCGCCTTTGTGTGGACTCTAATTCCTTTTCTTTTCAAGGTAAATATTATTCTCAAACCTTTGGTGTCGCCATGGGCTCTCCTCTATCTCCTGTTCTTGCTAATCTTTACATGGAATACTTCGAGACTGTTCTTCTTCCCACTATTGATGTACGTCCATCACTCTGGCTCCGCTATGTAGATGACATCTTTGCTCTTTTGCCTCATGACTCAAGTCTCTTCCAACCATTTCTTGATGCTCTTAATAATCTTGCCCCTTCCATTAAGTTTAAAGCTGATTGGGAATCTAACTCTTTTCTTCCTTTCCTTGATGTTCATGTCCACCGCTCAGTTACAGGTTTTGCCTTTTCCGTGTACCGCAAGCCTATGCACAGTGGCATGTACATTCACTACATCTCTTATCATGCTTCCTCTGTCAAGAAAAGTGTCCTTATCTCCCTCTTTCTCCGTGCTCTCCACATTTGTGATCCTCAGTTCCTTGAAGCAGAAATTTCCACTCTTCATAATTCATTTTCCCGTCTTGGCTACCCTTCCCATTTCATAGACTCAGCCTTCTCTCGTGCCAAACGGACTTTCTTCTCTCCTAAACCCCTACTCCTGGAAACTCTCCTGTCCTCTGCCTTCCCTACATCTCTGGTCTCTCTAATCTCAACAACTATCTCCGTTCCTTAGACATCAAACTTACCTTTCGCCAGACTAACACTCTTCGCACTAATCTAGTTCATACCTCCCCTCCCTCTATAGATTCTCCTGGTGTCTACTCTATTTCTTGCTCCTCCTGTCCTCTTCAGTACTTCGGAGAAACTGGCCGATCTCTTTCTCACAGACTTAGGGAGCACAGAAATAGTGTTAGGCTTGCCAACACTAATAATGCTCTTTTCTGTCATGTCATCCTATTGATTGGTCTTCTGCTAAAACTGTCTACCCTACGTCCAACTTTCACAGTCGCCGTCTGGTTGAATCCTCCCATATACACAACTTTCCTTGTATGAATCTTAGCCCTGGCTTTGTCTCTGTAGATGCTTTCCTCTCCCATTACATTGCTAAATGCTCCAAACTTCAGAACACCCGTGACTTAACCTGATTCCTTCCCCTTCTTTCTCTTCCCCCTTCTCCTCTTTCTCCTTTCTCCTCTGGGTTCTCTTTCTTTTCTTTTCTTTTGCCTTGTATTTGTCCTCTATTTTATTTTAATTTTCCCCCACTGTGTTCTTGTTCTTACCCTTGCGGGCCGCCAGCGTCTTTGCAGTGCTCCTTTCCTAGTTTATGACTGACTCCACTACTACTACCACTACCACTATCACTACTACCTCCTTTACCCCTCCACCATTTTCTTGTGCCCTCCCCTGTCTGCCTGCCTGTAAATACCCCTTCCACCTGTCCTTCATCAACGCAGCATTCATCGAAGCAGAAAGATACGAGTACATCCCACAGTGTTACAACTGCTACTCATACTCCCACACCACCAAAGACTGTCCCACCAAGGATAAGAAATTCTGTGCTACATGTGGCAAAGAAGGACACGACTACAAATCCTGCACCACCACCACCTCACTCAAGTGTTTAAACTGCAAGACTGATCAACATACTCTTGCTGCCAAGTGTCCTACTAGACGTGATATCCTCAAGAAACAACTTGACCAACAAACAAAACCTACTGCTCAAGCAACAACATATGCTGCCATCACTAAGATACAAGCAGATACCACCAAGATTCTCCAGGCCACCCAGGCTGCCTCCACCAGGCCACCCAGGCTGCCTCCACCAGGCCACCCAGGCTGCCTCCACCAACCCAGCACCACCACCACCTCTGCCCACAGGCGACTCCACCAAAATACTCTACTGCATTATGTACGTCCATGTACACAATGTTGCTGCACCTGGTTCATTTAACACCACCATCAATGAACTGTTCAAACTCAACAACATGACCAGCTTTACATTCCCAGCATCTCCACCATCAGCTGACATTGTTAAATCCACTACAAACATTGTCACCATCGAGAATGTTCCACCACCAACTACACCACCACCACCTCCCGCCACTGAGACTCCACCACCACCACCACCACCTCCCGCCACTGAGACACCACCACCACCTCCCGCCACTGAGACACCACCACCACCTCCCGCCACTGAGACTCCACCACCACCACCACCTCCCGCCACTGAGACTCCACCACCACCACCACCTCCCGCCACTGAGACTCCACCACCACCACCACCTCCCGCCACTGAGACTCCACCACCACCACCACCTCCCGCCACTGTGACGGACCAATCAGAAGCCACCCACGCAGCTCATGGCCCCGCCACCGCTGCTGCTCCATCCACCACCAAATCAACTGCACCAGCCTCCCCCACCAACCACACCACCACCAAGCCAAGTGCTCCATCCAACCCAACTTCTCCAGCCGCCACCAAACCACCTAAAGCATCCAAACACTACCAGTACATGCAATACGACAATGTCAAATTTTATTCTACAAAACAATTTGACGAAACAATGTCATTCCTAATCCTAGGTGACCGACTACTAGAGGGGAATGTTAAGTTCACCTGCCTCAATAATACAACTATACTACCGTACAAGAAATAGCCCACGTCCTTCGTATGAACTCTACATCAAACCCCCTCAGTGTCTGTTGGGTAACTCAACTCTCAAGAACTCAATTCAACGCACTCTGCTCTGGCTCTGCTGAGTAACCACCAGTATCACGATAAAGTTCCCCAGCACTTTGCTATTTAGCTAAAGCTGGGGTGTGGCTCCAATCGACCCTAATACAGCTGCCTTCTGGGCCTCTCCCACTGCCGCCTGTCAACCTCCTGCAGTACAATCTATGCCCGTCGCATCAGCTGCTACAACTCTCCCCAGCATCACACACACCTATCAACAACGCCTGCAGTTTATCTGCACATGTCGCCCAGAGTGGACGTGCCACTCACCTGTATATTCCCACCTCCTACCCTTCCCAACCTTTTTCCATATTTCTATCCTTACCCATCCTTCTTCCATCCCAGCTTACCGACGCTCAGGTCAAATCAAAATCAAGATCAAGATCGTGTTAGTGTGACTTTGTAAATGGTCCAAGTCGGACCGAAACGTCGTCGTAAGCTCCTCTCCTTTTATATGTGCGGGTTGTGTGTGTATTGTCTCATTTACGTCTTTTTCTATGGATTATTAACATTTTAAAAGGATTTCTTATTGTTTCCCATGTTAAAACACCGTTTTTTTTAGTATACCAGAGAGGCAATAGAGAAAACTGTACAGTTATAAGCAAAAACATCGCTAGACAAGATCTCCGATGACTGCCTATCATAATATGTAATAATATAATAATAATAATATTTTTATTTCGATGCATGTTACAAGTGTACATTGTTATTGGTAGTTACAATTATAAAACTGTAATGCAAGGAGAGCCACTGGCATGCCATGGCATTAGGGGCAGCTTATTCTAAAGACTTATTCACTAAGTACTTAATGCTAGAGAAATTGGTTGAGTATATTCTAGTTCTGTATTATTTCAAATTACAATATGATTGTACATACTATTAAAAGACAATACAAGAGGAGGAGGAGGTGTTGATTCACAGGGAAATCTCCCGGCCCAGGTCTTTACCAGATGGCGACCCGGCTTCGGCTCCCTGGCGTGGGAGTAGCAGAGACCGAAGTCTCCCATGGGAGGGGGTACCCCTCAGCGGTGGGACCAACTGGTCCCAGGCCCAGCCATATTCGCCCACAAGCACGAGGCAGGTAGGTAGATAGTTGCTAGGCCCCTCTGGTCTGCCACCTTCCCCGCCCCAAGGAGGCTGACAGGAAGGGCAGGCTTGCGAGCCGCAGATGGTAGCAAGCTCCAGCCTTGGCACCTACCCTGCCCTAGAAGGGCTGGGCATGGTGATCGACCACACAATACAAGAGAAATTGGTTGAGTTTAATCTAATTGTATATTTTATTTCAAGTTACAATATGTTGATGCTATACTAGTATAATAACAATACTAGAAAAAAATATTGAGTTTCTTCTAGTTATATATATTATTTCAAATTAACAAAATGATGATATTTTAAATGACAATATGATGATATGAAATTGCAACAAGTGTTAAGGAGGATGACATATAAAATTGAGATTATCTTAAGTAAAATAACATTGGGTTTGAAAGTTTGTTACAGTATGAGTATTTAGTATAGGGTGAGTAGATGATTTTGAGAAGAGTCTTGAATTGATTTTCCGACAAGGTTAACTTAATATTTACTGGTAATGAATTCCAGATTCTGGGGCCCTTTATGTGCATAGAATTTTTACATTGGTTAGTATGGACTCAGAGTATGTCAAATAGTGATCTGTGTCTTGTGTCATAGTCGTAGGACCTATTAAAATTGTTGAGGAGAATTTTGAGCGGAGGGTTGATAGTAGCATGTAGAGTTTTATGTATGTAGAAGGCACATGAATAGGTATGAATATTTTTTACGGTGAGTAGTTTTAAGGTTCTGAATATAGGTGGAGTATGCTGCCTAGAGTGGGAATTTGTTATCATCCTGACTGCAGCCTTTTGCTGGGTTATGAGTGGTCTAAGGTGATTTAATGTTGTTGAGCCCCATGCACAGATTCCATAGGTGAGATAAGGGTAGATAAGAGAATGATATAGTGCAATGAGAGCTGGTTGTGGCACATAATAGCGTATCTTAGATAATATACCTACTGTCTTTGAGATTTTCTTGGAAATTTGTTGTATGTGTGTTTGGAATTTAAGACTACTGTCAAGGTGGATTCCTAGGAATTTTCCCTCTGTGAGTCTTGTGATGGGTGAACCATTGAGCGTTATGTTAAGTGGAACATTTGCAGCTTTGTTTCCAAACTGAATGAAGTAGGTCTTATCAGTATTGTGAGTAAGCTTATTCGTCTTCATCCATGTTGATATTTTCTGTAATTTGGCATTAACAGTGTTGGCTAGTATGACTGGATTTGGGTGAGAGAAAACATATGTTGTGTCATCTGCAAATAATATGGGTTTGAGTAGTTGTGATGCATTCGGTAGGTCGTTTATGTAAATGAGGAATAGGAGTGGGCCCAGGACACTACCTTGAGGAACACCGACTGTAATTTGTTGTGTGGAAGAGTTCTCTCCATTTGTGTACACGTACTGGCTTCTGTTGCTAAGGTACGACTTTAGGTAGTTGAGTGGGTGCCCCCTAATACCATAGTGCGCTAATTTTGTGAGCAATAAATCATGGTCGACTGCATCAAATTCTTTGCGTAGGTCTATGAAGATTCCCAGCGGAACTTCTTTCTTCTCAAGTGCGGTGTATATTAACTCTAACATGTGTTTTATAGCATCGTTCGTGCTCTTGTTAGTCCTGAATCCAAATTGACAGGGGTTTAGTACATTGTGTGAGACGAGGTAGGAATAGATCTGTTTATAAATTAATTTTTCGAAGATTTTAGAAAGCAGTGGTAAATTTGAGATTGGTCTATAATTGTTCAAGTCAGTTTTGTCACCTCCTTTGTGGATCGGGGTGACACTAGCTATTTTGAGAATTGATGGGAAGGTAGAAGATTCAATGGATTTATTGAATAATGCTGCTATAATTTTTTATTACTTTGGCCATCTTTATTATGCTTTTATTATATATGTTTTATGTCTGATATATTTATTGAATAAATGGTATAAGTGGATAAAGTGTATTAGTAATAATAACCTCAGTATAAAGATATTTGTTGGGAGTGCCAAACTCCTGATCAAGCAATTACTGTCCTTAGGTGCCACTTGGCTCCTCCCACCACTCTAATAAGCCCCGACCACACTTTTAATGATGTTGAATGGTAAATTTAGTGTATTAGAAAGAAGATTAGACAGAAAAAAACATAAAAATAAACAAAAAAATAATTCATCTCGCGCGGTCACGATTTTTTTCATGTTGCGAGAGTCGTAAAATAATATGTTTCAAATAGCTATAATTTGCTTTAGAAACGTCGTATTACAGTGGGATTTTCACCAAAATGTTCCCAAGTTCTTAATCTATTTTTCTGTCAACAAAACTCATTTTCAATATTTTTCGATTTATTTTCGTACTCCGCGCGGAATCGAACTTGGACCCTCCGTGTGTGAAGCGAGAGCTCTAGCCACCAGACCACCGGACCACCCACTAGCATTAGCCCCTTGAATAGTAGATTTCTTGGTGTTTTCTTGCTGATCTTGGCATTGTTTCTTCTGAGGTTAGGCTTCATAGTAACACAGGAGTAGTAGAAGTTGATGAGTTAAGAAGGAGAAGCTGTATTTATACAAAGCTTAGAGTAAGCGTTCGTTTGGCAGTGGGGTGGTGCTTTGTGTTTGAGGGGCAGTCTTCCTTTGATCGTCAATGTATTCGATTTGTAGGTCTCACTGATGGTATTCTTGGGTCATTCTGGGTGCTACGTTGGTTAGTGCAGTTGTGCTTGCAACCAGGAACATTGATGAGCTTTGGTTGTTGCAGTAAAGTACGGAGCTTGGGTGCCGCTGCCGGTGCCTATGAAGCTGGTGATGTTTTCTTGTATTATTATTGTGAAAAAATATATTACCTACATGAACCTCACCATTATCTTCATACAAGTAATTTTATTAGAAGGCAACAATAATACATTATTTACATTTGTTGCAGCTCTGAGGTATGTGGGAAATTTTTATGATATGGGACGTTAGCGCTCTTGGTCTGTAGTTCTTTGCTATTGCTTTACTGCCCCCTTTGTGGAGTGGGGCTATGTCTGTTGTTTTTAGTAACTGCGGACGACCCCAGTGTCCATGCTCCCTCTCCATAGGATGTTAAAAGCATGTGATAGGGGCTTCTTGCAGTTTTTGAAAACACGGAATTCCATGAGTCTGGGCCTGGAGCAGAGTGCATGGGCATGTCATCGCCTTTTCGAAATCATGTGGCATCAGGGTAATATTAGATAGGCTTGCGTCTACCAAGTTCTGTGGCACTCTCATAAAAAAATTCATTTAGATCTTCGACTTTCAGTCTGGTTAGTGGCTCGCTAAAACTGAGTCATACTGGGACTTAAGTAACTCACTCATTTCCTTGCTGTCATCTGTGTAGGACCCATCCCGTTTAAGTAGGGGCCCAATATTGGTTGTTGTTCTCGACTTTGTTTTTGCATAGGAAAAGAAATACTTTGGGTTTCTTTCAATTTCATTTATGGCTTTTTGTTCTTACCGTGTATCTTGTTCCTGTAAGATTCCTTTAGTTTTAATTCAATGTTTGCTATTTCTCTGACTAGTGTCTCCCTACGTATTTCAGAGATATTGGCTCCTGTAGCCGCTCCTTTATTCTTTGCCTTCGCCTGTATAGGAGCGCCTCTCTCTTCTAGTTTGCATCTTCTCCTCCTTTTCCTTAAGGGAATTTCCTTGAGCAAACCTCGAGTACCACAGAGTTAATTTGTTCTAGACATAGGTTGGGATCCGTGATGCTTAGGCAATCTTCCCAGTTTATATCATTTAGGACTTGGTTTACTTGGTCCCACCTTATGTTTTTGTTATTGAAGTTGAATTTGGAGAAAGCTCCTCGCGGCTGATCACATTTTGTTGATCTGGGGCTCCCGCATGCATGTCTCGACCTCTATTATGTTGTGATCTGAGTATATTGTTTTTGATATGATGACATTTCGTATCAGATCATCATTGTTGGTGAAGATGAGGTCCAGCGTATTCTCTAATCTTGTGGGCTCCACTATTTGCTGGTTTAAGGTGAATTTGTTGCAGAGATTTAAAAGTTTATGCATGTGTGAATTTTCATCTGAGCTGCCTCCTGGTGTTATCTCTGCTACCACATTGTTTGCAATGTTCCTCCATTTTAGGTGCCTAAGGTTGAAATCCCCCAGTAGCAAGATGTTGGGGGCAGGAGCTGGAAGATTTTCCAGACAATGGTCAATTTTCAGAAGCTGTTCCTGGAATTGTTGGGACGTTGCATCCGGGAGCTTGTAGACAACCACGATGACTAGGTTTTGATTCTCGACCTTTATTGCTAATACTTCAACTACATCATTTGAGGCATTTAGTAGTTCTGAACATATAAGTGACTCTGTGATATACAGGCCAACCCCCCCTTTTTGCCTGTTCACTCTGTCCCACCTGTATAGGTTGTAGCCCGGGATCCATATTTCATTGTCCAAGTGATCTCTTATGTGGGTCTCTGTGAAAGCCACAAACATAGCGTTTGACTCTGTAAGCAGTCCACGAATAAAAGGTACCTTGTTGTTTGTTGCTGGCTTTAGCCCCTGTATATTAGCAAAGATGAATGTACTTGGATTGGTGGTATTGGTGGTATGGGGGGGTCTTTTTTTCCTGGCTCTAATATCTGTTGTAATGGAGTGGAGGCCACTGACTGTGATTCCACTCCAGAAATGCTTTCAGTTGGTGTACAATTTCTGTCATTTCTTGCCAGCTTTTTTTCCTTCCTGGCACTAAAAACCTCTCTCTCCGGAGTGGCTGTGGCTACCCTGATTTTGCCATGATCTGGATGTTCTGTGTCGCCTCGTACCTTTATGTGGTATGCCTGGCAATATAAGTTATAGCACTGTCTTTCCTGAATTGATGTGTGGCACATTTCAGGGTGGAAAAACTTACAGGACGGGAGGTTGCATTTGCCTGTTTTCATATGGTCACGGCATTTTCTGGGGTGATCATAATTGCATGTCCCATCTGATTTCCCAGATTTTCCATGCCTGCAGATACCAAGTGCATAATATTCACATAGGCCTGGTTTCCGTTTGCCCTGGTTTTTTGTGACTGTGTTCCCCATTGGTGGGTGTGTTCCTGTCTCATGTCTGTCTTCGTTACTGGTGCTAACAATGGAGTCTTTAACTTTTTCCGGTAATTTATCTTCAGTATTTCCTTGGGCATCCCCTTGTTTACTATCTACCGTGGTATTGCTAGTTTGTACCACTGTTTTGAGTGTGTCTTTGTCTACACCTGTTTCCCCATCATTTATTTCACTAGAGCTACTGTCCCTCTTCAGGTCACCATCATTTATTTCTCCATTCTTAAATATATTGGGTATCATTTCAACATCTGTACCAGGGGCGGTAGCACCATCTGGCCCCGATTTTTTACTTTCCCAACTGTTATAGAAAGCTGTCATGTTTTTTATGAAGTCCGATTTGGTGTTGTCATCTTTTAATATCGATGTGATTTTATTCCACAGTTCAGTCTCATTTGGACATACCCAAAAACACTTCCCTTGTTTAATATCTCGGGTAGTAGAGTCTTGAATGCCTACACAAGGGGCGTGGCAGCATTTACCACAAAAGTTGCATGTAATCCATGCAGAGGAACGTTTGGTTGTTTGTTTGCATACTACACAGGGTTTCATGATTGATTTTTTGTTGTTTGCTTTACTGTATATTCTACTAATAGGTTCCCTGAAGTGGTGATTCGTCTATTTGTATCGAATCTATTTTATTTGCATGTGTAAGTGGACAATCTTATCTCTTTAAGTTTTTTTATTGTTTGGGAAATTGATAAGGTCCCCTAAAACTCCGTCCGCTTATTGAATCCGGACAATGATACCAGTTTGAATCCAGTCAATGGTTCCCTAATTTCTGGGATCTGACGAGATCCAGTGTCACTTATTTAATGAATCCTGTAGGGATTGTTTGTGTTACGCGAGACAGGCCACTGGAAGATGATTTAAACAGAGTAATAATGATCGGTATGGTACAAAAGTATAACTTGCGTGTTGAGATGAAAACTGTCCTTCTGGCAGCTCCTACTGTACGGCGGCCGTGCCTCTGGCACCCTGGTTTACCTCTGGCACCCTGGCACCACTGTCAATTTGGATTCAGGCCTAATAAAAATACAAATGATGCTATTATACACATGCTCGAGAAAAAGAAATCCCAGTGGGAATCTTCATTGATTTACGTAAAGCTTTTGATACAGTTGACCATGATCTGTTACACATAAAATTATCACACTATGGTATAAGAGGGCACTCCCTCAACTACCTAAAATCATACCTTAGCAACAGAAGCCAATATGTGTACACAAATGGAGCTAGCTCTACCATGCAAACTATTACAGTAGGTGTCCCACAGGGAAGTGTTCTTGGCCCACTACTCTTTCTCATTTACATTAACGACCTACCAAATGCATCTCAACAACTCAAACCCATACTATTTGCAGATGACACTACATACGTTATCTCTCACCCAAGCCCAGACATACTAGCCAGTGTGACTTTGTAAATGGTCCAAGTTGGACCGAAACGTCGTCGTAAGCTCTTCTCTTTTTATATGTGCGGGTTTTGTGTGTATATTAGCCAACACTGTAAATGCCGAATTGCAGAAAATATCTACCTGGATGATGACTAGCAAACTTACTCTCAATATTGATAAAACCTATTTTATTCAGTTTGGGAACAGAGTTACAAACGCACCAGTTAACATAATGATAAACGGGTCTCCTATCACAAAACTCACAGAGGGAAAATTCATAGTGGCCTCAAATTTCAGATACATATACAACAAATTTCCAAGAAAGTCTCAAAGTCCGTGGGAATACTATCCAAGATACAGTAATATGTTCCACAACCAGCTCTCCTTACCCTATATCACTCACTCATTTACCCCTACCTCACCTATGGAATCTGCGCATGGGGCTCTACATCAATAACTCATCTCAGACCATTAATAACACAACAAAAGGCAGCAGTTAGAATGATAACAAATTCTCACTCCAGGCAACATACTCCACCAATATTCAAAAACCTAAACTTACTCACCATACAAGACATCCATACTTTTTACTGTGCCTATTACATACATAGAACACTAAATGCAAATATTAACTCACCACTCAAACTTCTCCTTACCAATTTTAACAGGACACATGACCATAACACTAGACACAGATCATCTAACACTATGCAAAAACTCAATGCACATAAAAGGCCCGAAAATTTGGAATTCATTACCTGTGATTGCCAAAGAAACCCTGCCTGTACCTGAATTCAAAACGCTGCTAAAAAAAACACCTCACCCAAACCCAAGTGCACAATATCTAACATTCCCAACAAAGTTGATTAATCACTTAAATGTAAAAACCTGTTATAAATAATACATACTGAGCTAACTCTGTTTCTATAACATTAACAAATAAAATAATTCACTTTTGTACTCTGTGTAACTTATATAATGACCATATAAACTTTATTATGCACCCCATACCCATCCTGTGGGCGGTAGTCAAAAGATTACAGAGGTAATAATGGGTCCAGGGACTGACCCTAAAGTTTTGATAGCTGAGCAAGTTACAAAGGTAATGAACTAACAAGCTACAAAGGTAATGAACTAACAAGCTACAAAGGTAATGAACTAACAAGCTACAAAGGTAATGAACTAACAAGCTACAAAGGTAATGAACTAACAAGCTACAAAGGTAATGAACTAACAAGCTACAAAGGTAATGAACTCACAATTTACCTTTGTAGCTTGTTAGTTCATTACCTTTGTAACTTGCTCAGCTATCAAAACTTTGGGGTCCAGTCTCTGGACCCATTATGTACCTCTGTAATCTTTTGACTACCGCCCACAGGATGGGTATGGGGTGACTACCGCCCACAGGATGGGTATGGGGTGACTACCGCCCACAGGATGGGTATGGGGTGCATAATAAAGATATCAAACTTAACCATATAAACTGTAATTGCAATACAACTAATTGTTTTAATTTGTTTGATCTGATTCAATTAATTACATTGCTGAAATTAATAAATTATTATTTTCAACTTATATTCAAATTTTACAACTTAAATACACAATTATGCTTATTTTGTAAATTATCAACCACAATATTTTACCATGTAGTTTACTGTTAATTAATCTTAAGAATGCCCACAATGCTCAGCATATTCGGGGCTTTTGGCATGTACACCTCATTTATACCTAAGTTGTACAACATTGTATCATGTCTAAATAAAATTATTATTATTATCAACAACACTCCTATTGCTAAACATAATGAGGGGAAATTTCTGGGCCTTCACCTGATAGTAACCTGAAATTCAGCACTCATATCCAACACATAACAAAGAAAGTGTCCAAAACTGTGGGGATCCTCTCTAAGATACGGTATTATGTACCACAATCAGCCCTACTCACACTATACTATTCACTCATCTATCCCTACCTCACATATGGCATTTGTGCATGGGGATCAACAGCACCAAGACACCTAAAACCAATAATAACCCAACAAAAAGCCGCAGTAAGAATTATCACACACTCCAATGCTAGGCAGCACCCCCCACTCTTCAAAGACCTAAACCTACTCACTGTTCAAAACATCCATACTTACTACTCTGCTATCTACATTTTTAGAACCATAAATACCAACTTTAACCCTGAACTAAAACTCTTTCTTGACAGTTGTGACAGGACCCATAGACATAATACCAGACACAAACGTCTCTTTGACATTCCCCGTGGCCGACTAAATCTATACAAAAATTCAATGTACATAAAAGGGCCTAAAATTTCGAACTCCCTGCCTGAAAACTCTAGAACAGCAGACACAACCTCCATTTTCAAGAGCACCGTTAAAAACATCTTATCTCACTGGTAGCTAACCACATGATTATTACTTTATCTTGCACATATCCACAACAAAATTACACTTATTGATATCTGTGATTTCCCCTTAAGTTTGCACATGACTGTAGCCAAGATTCTAATACAACTATTGCTTCATAATTCTTAAGCTAGTCATAAGTTTGCCTAAGACACTCCAATATAGAAACTGTATCATGCCAACACCTCACCATTTCCATTAATATATAAGCTAATTGTTAAATTCTTTAATTTTTGTACTACCTCAATTTTGTAAACTTAGTTAATCACTACAATTACCTAATCTTAATACCAGTATAATCATTGTATAGAGTAAGTTTGCCTGTTTTACTCCAATATTGGATCAAACCTAGTATAAAGTCTGCCCGAAATGCCTAGCATGCCAAGGCATGCTAGGCATGCTAACGGCCATCTTTGTAATTATTACGTTAATGGCCTGTCGAGTTCCTTAAGTAACAATAGGAAAAGATGAGGTAATGTCTTCTTTAAAGTTTTTTCTGGGAGAAATAAGCTCTATATCATATTTTCAAGCTTTTATTCAATATTTCACTAAGTTTCTTAATATACTTGGTAACTTATATAGAATTTTAAAACACGATACTCAAATGGTTGTTATGAGTAATACTGATACACTTCACCAAAGATAAATACCTGAGAACGTAATAGTTCCAGATTAAATAATCACTATCAGTCCTGACGACCTTTAAACTTTTCGAGGTTTAATAACAGTAAGAGGGTCGTAGTTCTTCCTCTAAAGAGTTGTGGGTGTAGGGGAATTTCGTGAGGCAGTAGGTAGAATGAAAGGGGGTAAGGCAGCTGGGATTGATGGGATAAAGATAGAAATGTTAAAAGCAGGTGGGGATATAGTTTTGGAGTGGTTGGTGCTATTATTTAATAAATGTATGGAAGAGGGTAAGGTACCTAGGGATTGGCAGAGAGCGTGTATTGTTCCTTTGTATAAAGGCAAAGGGGACAAAAGAGAGTGCAAAAATTATAGGGAATAAGTCTGTTGAGTGTACCTGGTAAAGTGTATGGTAGAGTTATTATTGAAAGAATTAAGAGTAAGACAGAAAGCAGGATAGCAGATGAACAAGGGGGCTTTAGGAAAGGTAGGGGGTGTGTAGACCAAGTGTTTACAGTGAAACATATAGGTGAACAGTATTTGGATAAGGGTAAAGATGTTTTTGTAGCATTTATGGATTTGGAAAAGGCGTATGATAGGGTAGATAGGGGGCAATGTGGCAGATGTTGCAGGTGTATGGAATAGGAGGAAGGTTACTGAAAGCAGTGAAGAGTTTTTATGAGGATAGTGAGGCTCAGGTTAGAGTGTGTAGGAGGGAAGGGACTATTTCCAGTAAAAGTGGGCCTTAGACAAGGATGTGTGATGTCACCGTGGTTGTTCAATATATTTATAGATGGGGTTGTAAGAGAAGTGAATGCGAGGGTCTTGGCAAGAGGTGTTGGGCTAAAAGATAAAGAAGCAAATACAAAGTGGGAGTTGTCACAGTTGCTTTTTGCTGATGACACTGTGCTTTTGGGAGATTCTGAAGAGAAGTTGCAGAGGTTGGTGGATGACTTTGGTAGGGTGTGTAAAAGAAGAAAATTGAAAGTGAATATAGGAAAGAGTAAGGTGATGAGGATAACAAAAGAATAGGTGACGAAAGATTGGATATCAGATTGGAGGGAGAGAGTATGGAGGAGGTGAATGTATTCAGATATTTGGGAGTGGACATGTCGGCGGATGGGTCTATGAAGGATGAGGTGAATCATAGAATTGATGAGGGGAAAAGGGTGAGTGGAGCACTTCGGAGTCTGTGGATACAAAGAACCTTGTCCATGGAAGTAAAGAGGGGAATGTATGAGAGTATAGTTATACCAACGCTCTTATATGGGTGTGAAGCATGGGTGATGAATGTTGCAACGAGGAGAAGGCTGGAGGCAGTGGAGATGTCATGTCTGAGGTCAATGTGTGGTGTGAATATAATGCAGAGAATTCGGAGTTTGGAAATTAGGAGGAGGTGTGGGATTACCAAAACGATTGTCCAGAGAGCTGAGGAGGGGTTGTTGATTTGGTTATGACATGTAGAGAGACTGGAACGAGACAGAGTGACTTCGAGAGTGTATAAATCTGTAGTGGAGGGAAGGCGGGGTAGGGGTCGGCCTAGGAAAGGTTGGAGGGAGGGGGTAAAGGAAGTTTTGTGTGCGAGGGGCTTGGACTTCCAGCAAGCATGTGTGAGCGTATTTGATAGGAGTGAATGGAGGCATATGGTTTTTAATACTTGACGTGCTGTTGGAGTGTGAGCAAAGTAACATTTATGAAGGATTCAGGAAACCGGCAGGCCGGACTTGAGTTCTGGAGATGGGAAGTACAGTGTCTGCACTCTGAAGGAGGGGTGTTAATGTTGCAGTTTTATAACTGTAGTGTAAAGCACCCCTCTGGCAAGACAGTGATGGAGTGAATGATGATGAAAGTTTTTCTTGTTCGGGCCACCCTGCCTTGGTGGGAATCGGCCGATGTGTTAATAAAAATAATAAAAACACTACAGCCTGAACTGTTCAGTGACTCATCTCTAAGAATCTTTAGTCGTGACACAGAACACAAACTTATTTTCTTGCCACCTAGGTCCTTATAACAGCAGGGCGGTTAAATTCACAAACTCTATCCACATAGTATTTCCAATACTGATAATTCGCCGACCACTCGCTCAGCACAAGAGATCCCCGTCCAAGGGGACCACTAACTTCCCCAAGAGTTCACCGTACTCTCAAGTGGAGTCTAAATATGAGCTCCACGGCTAGGCACTGTTTTGTCCAGAGGTCAGAATGAACTGTCTTATAGCCGACAACTAAAGCTGTCTTCACCTCGGAAAGAGGGGTCAGTGACTAAAATGAGAGCCGGGTAGATAACAACTGTACCCATAGTTTAAAACTCTAAAACATCCTATCTATATACACAGCTAATTAAATTAAGGCCAGATAATATTATAAAGTACTCTATCCTCATTTTAGCTACTAATGAGGCTAGAGACAATATAATATTAAGTGAAAAAGCCTGTTACACATACATAATATTGGACCAAGAGGGTCTATAAACGAGAGTCGTAACACCCCCCAAATACGACAAAATGTTGCACCAAGAAAACGATTAACTGTACAATAATTCACCTCCTAACAAACACAGGATTATTATTTGGAACCTTCACGACAAATAGTTACGTCTTTCTCCCCAGAATGTTCCACAGTTACCCTTGTGGATCTTCATATCCCAATTTTGATCATGACACTATCATTTCTCAGAGTGGACCAGGTAGAGGACGTAAATCCCACATCGTCTCCTCACGGCTTATATCAGTGTCAGGTGATCTCAGGATTCAGGAAGTTTCCTCAGAAGGACCAATCGAAGCTGAAAACCTCAGCTAATACCATCTTAGGCCCATACCTTCTCAGTGCTGCAATCGTTAGCTCAAGCACACAACTGCAGATGAAAATGGAAATATTAAACATGAGTCAAAAAAGTAAAATAGGTTGAGACCATAGTATCAATTCCTAATATACATAAGGTCTCAAGAACGGGATAATGCATCTGCTATAACATTATGTTTACCCTTAATGTGCAAGACTTGTATGGAAAAGGGCTGGATATGGAGAGCCCATCTTTGTATCCTCACATTCCTAGACTTCCTGGAGTTAATGAAAGTAAGGAGATTATGATCTGAAAAGTAGTAGGAGTAGTTCCCACGTACACATCGAAATGTTCAAGGGCCAATACTAAGATTAGTACCTCCTTCTCTACCGTTTACCTGGAGTTTACCTGGAGAGAGTTCCAGGGGTCAACACCCTGTGGCCCGGTCTGTGACCAGGCCTCATGTTGGATCAGAGCCTGATCAACCAGGCTGTTACTGCTGGCCGCACGCAGTCCAATGTACAAACCACAGCCTGGCTGGTCAGGCACCGACTTTAGGTGCCTGTCCAGTGCCTGCTTGAAGACAGCCAGAGGTCTATTGGTAATCCCCCTTATGTATGCTGGGAAGCAGGTGAACAGTCTTGGGCCCTGACACTTATTGTGTTGTCTCTCAACGTGCTAGTAGCACCCCTCCTTTTCATTGGGGGGATGTTACATCGTCTGCCGAGTCTTTTGCTTTCGTAGGGAGTGACACGCATGTGCAAGTTTGGTACTAATCCCTCTAGGATTTTCCAAGTGTATATAATAATGTATCTTTCCCGCCTGCGTTCCAGGGAGTACAGGTTTAGGAACTTCAAGCGTTCCCAGTAACTGAGGTGGTTTATTGCAGTTATTCGTGCGGTGAAGGTTCTCTGTACATTTTCAAGGTCAGCAATTTCACCTGCCTTGAAAGGTGCAGTTAGTGTGCAGCAATATTCCAGCCTAGATAGAATAAGCGACCTGAAAAGTGTCAACATGGGCTTGACATCCCTGGTTTTAAAGGTTCTCATTATCCATCCTGTCATTTTTCTGGCAGATGCGATTGCTAAAGTGTTATGGTCCTTGAAGGTGAGATCCTCTGTCATGATCACTCACAGGTCTTTGACATTAGTTTTTTGCTCTATTGTGTGGTTGGAATTTGTTTTATACTCCGATGAGATTTTAATTTCCTCACGTTTTCCAAATCGGAGTAATTGAAATTTCTCATCATTGAACTTCATATTGTTTGCTGCAGCCCATTTAAAGATTTGGTTGATGTCTGCTTGGAGTCTTGCAGTGTCTTCAATGGTGGACACTGTCATGTAGATTTGGGTGTCATCTGCAAAGGAAGACACGGCACTGTGGCTGATATCCCTGTCTATGTCCGATATAAGGATGAGGAACAGGATGGGAGCGAGTACTGTGCCTTGTGGAACAGAGCTTTTCACCGTAGCCGCCTCAGACTTTACTCTGTTGACTACTACACTTTGTGTTTTACTTATTAGGAAATTATAAATCCATCTACCAACTTTTCCTGTTATTCCTTTATCACGCATTTTGTGTGCTATCACACCATGGTCACACTTATCAAAGGCTTTTGCAAAGTCTGTGTATATAACATCTGCATTCTGTTTGTCCTCTAGAGCATCCAGGACCTTCTCGTAGTGGTTCAGTAGTTGGGACAGACAGGAGCGACCTGCTCTAAACCCATGCTGCCCTGGGTTGTGTAATTGATGGTTATCTAGATGAGTGGCGATCTTGCTTCTTAGAACCCTTTCAAAGATTTCTATGATATGGGACGTTAGCGATATTGGTCTGTAGTTCTTTGCCATTGCTTTACTGCCGCCTTTGTGGAGTGGGGCTATGTCTGTTGTTTTTAGTAACTGCGGGACGACCCCAGTGTCCATGCTCCCTCTCCATAGCATGTTAAAAGCACATAATAGGGGCTTCTTGCAGTTCTTGATGAACACTGAGTTCCATGAGTCGGGGCCTGGAGTGGAGTGCATGGGCATGTCATTTATCGCCTTTTCGAAGTCATGTGGCGTCAGGGTAATGTCAGATAGGCTTGCGTCTACCAGGTTCTGTGGCACTCTCATAAAAAAATCATTTAGGTCTTCAACTTTTAGTCTGGTTAACGGCTCACTAAAAACTGAGTCATACTGGGACTTTAGTAATTCACTCATTTCCTTGCTGTCATCTGTGCAAGACCCAACTCATTTTAGTAGAGGCCCAATACTGGATGTTGTTCTCGACTTTGTTTTGGCATAAGAAAAGAAATACTTTGGGTTTCTTTCAATTTCATTTATGGCTTTTAGTTCTTCCCGCATTTCTTGATTCCTGTAAGATTCCTTTAGTTTTAATTCGATGTTTGCTATTTCTCTGAACAGTGCCTCCTACGTATTTCAGATATATTGGCCTCTTGTAGCCGCTCTGTTATTCTTTGCCTTCGCCTGTATGGGGAGCGCCTCTCTTTCTAGTTTACATCTTCTCCTCCTTTTCCTTAAGGGAATTTGCCTTGAGCAAACCTCAAGTGCCACAGAGTTAATTTGTTCTAGACATAGGTTAGGATCCGTGATGCTTAGGCTATCTTCCCAGTTTATATCATTTAGGATTTGGTTTAATTGGTCCCACCTTATGTTTTTGTTATTGAAGTTGAAATTGGAGAAGGCTCCCTCGCGACTGATCACATTTTGTCGATCTGGGGCTCCCCGCATGCATGTCTGGACCTCTATTATGTTGTGATCTGAGTATATCGTTTTTGATATGATGACATTTCGTATCAGATCATCATTGTTAGTGAAGATGAGGTCCAGTGTATTCTCCAATCTCTTAGGCTCTATTATTTGCTGGTTTAAGGTGAATTTGGTGCAGAGATTTAAAAGCTCGTGTGTGTGCGAGTTTTCATCTGAGCTGCCTCCTGGTGTTATCTCTGCTACCACATTGTTTGCAATATTCCTCCATTTTAGGTGACTTAGGTTGAAGTCCCCCAGGAGCAAGATGTTGGGGGCAGGGGCTGGAAGGTTTTCCAGACATTGGCCAATTTTCAGAAGCTGTTCCTGGAATTGTTGGGACGTTGCATCCGGAGGCTTGTATATAACCACGATGACCAGGTTTTGATTCTTGATCTTTACTGCTAAAACTTCAACTACATCATTTGAGGCATTTAGTAGTTCTGAGCATATAAGTGTCTCTGTGATATACAGGCCACCCCCCTTTTGCCTGTTCACTCTGTCACATCTGTATAGGTTGTAGCCAGGGATCCATATTTCATTGTCCAAGTGATCCTTTATGTGGGTCTCTGTGAAAGCCGCAAACATTGCATTTGACTCTGTAAGCTGTCCAAGGTATCTTGTTGTTTGTTGCTGGCTTTAGACCCTGTATATTTGCAAAGATGAATGTCGTTGGATTGGTGGTATGGGGGGCGGGGTCTTTTTTTCCTGGCACTAATATCTGTTGTTCTGGAGTGGAGGCCATTGACTGTGGTTTCACTCCAGAAATGATTGCAGTTGGTGTACAATTTCTGTCATTTCCTGCCAGCTTTTTTTCCTTCCTTGCGCTAAAAACCTCTCTCTGGAGTGGCTTTTGCTACCCAGGTTTTCCCATGGTCTGGATGTTCTGTGTCGTCTTGTACCCTTAGGTGGTGTGCCTGGCAATATAGGTTATAACACTGTCTTTTCTGAACTGATGTGTGACACATTTCATGGTGGAAAAGCTTACAGAAAGGGAGGTTGCATTTTCCTGTTGTCATATGGGCACGGCATTTTCTGGGGTGGTCAAAGTTGCATGTCCCATCTGTTTTCCCAGAAATTCCATCCCTGCAGATACCAAATGCATAATATTTGCATAGGCCTGGTTTGTGTTTGCTTTGTTTTTTTGTGACTGTGTTCCCTAATGTATTCCCTACTGGTGCGTGTTTTCCTGTCTCATTTCTATCTTCAGCACTAGTGCTAACATCCCCTTTTGTTTCATCTCCAACACTAGCACCTTCAGGAGCACTGTCCACCAGGACAACACTAGCACCCTCAGGAGCACTGTCTTCTAGGACAACACTAGCACCCTCAGGAGCACTGTCCTCCAGGACAACACTAGCACCCTCAGGAGAACTATCCTCCAGGACAACACTAGCACCCTCAGGAGCACTGTTTTCTAGGACAACACTAGCTCCCTCAGGAGCACTGTCCTCCAGTACCACACTAGCACCCTCTGGAGAACTATCCTCCAGGACAACACTAGCACCCTCAGGAGCGCTGTCGTTCAAGACAGCCCCTTCCAAACCACCCATCTTATTTTCCCAGCTGTCATACCATGTTGACATGTCTCTTAAGAAGGATCTTTTATTGGTGTTCTTGTCTTTTAATATAGATGCAATTCCCTCATACAGGTGTATCACGTTTGGGCAGACCCAAAAAAAACTCTCTGAGTTTATGTCAAGGGTGGTCACTGGTTGAAAATCCCTGCATATACCATGGGACCATTGACCACAGAGATTGCAAGCAATCCAGGCCTGTTTCCGTCCCTTACCCTTTCTACAGACTACACAGATCTTCATGGTGGTGGTCATCTTACAACACTTGACCACTCTCCTAGCTAGCTAGTCTATAATTTAGTTATTTTTAACAGTTTCCAACGAATCCGTTTGAATCCGATCCTTTGTTCACTTATTTCTTGGACGAATCCGGTTTATGCTCACTGTATATTTTAACTAATAACCACCTTAATGTAGATCTGTCTATTTGTATTGTATTTATTTGTTGTAGTTCTGTTTGGGTGTTTAATAAGGGCGTGTAAATCCCGTCATCCTATGAATCCGGTCAGAGGAGACCTTGTTTTCAACGAATCCGTTTGAATCCGGAGGTCTAATATATTGTTTGGTTGATTTCGTGTGTCTACCTGGAGTCTACCTGGAGAGAATTCCAGGGGTCGTGGAGATTGAGGGAGGTGGGAATAAGGGAAAGAATTAGGGCATTGGCTGTGGTAATGTACCGTACGAAATATAGAAACAGGCAGGTGTATGGGAGGGATTGGGATAAGGATTTTAGTTCGGCTTATAGGAATTTACGGGTGGGAGAGTTATTAATAGGGTTTTGTAGGAGTTTAAGGGGGCTTGGTTCTGCGACTTGCTTGGGAATGTACGGTTGTGGCTTTGGTATGGTCGGGTTGTGGCTTGTGAGTGACTGAAATTGGTAAGGATGGGGAGGGCGGTTTGGTGGGTGGGGACGGATTGCCTTTATACTGGGTCATGGGAGACTGATGGGTTTGGGTGTGTATGTTGTGTGATCGAGTGGGGTGTGGATTTGGGGGTGTGGTTTATTAAGGGGGGAGGGGTTGTAATTGGGGGAGTGTAAGGGTTTGTCCTGTTCAGTGCTGGGTGTTAAGTTGTGGTGCAGTGTGTTGATGTGGTGTGTTATTAACTAAGTTTGTGTATGGTTTGAGGTACTGAAACATGGTTGGTGGGTTCCGTGGACTTCAGGTTGAATCAAGACTTGGTGATGTTAGAGGACGGTAACATGTTTGGTTACTGTCAGATGAATTTGGTGTACTTTTTGTATATATTTCGCTATTGTATACGGCGATGGCAATGTTTTGACTTATCATGTGAAATGGAACTGTGTTAATAATGATAAGGACAGGTGGTACATGTGGTACCAAGTTCTGGGTGTGAGTGGGTATACGTGGAGTGCATGTAATCTGTATGTGTGAGTATAATATATATTGTGCCTGTGTGTGGAATACTATAGTAATTTGTGAGAAATGTACATTGTTTGGTGTACGACATTACTGTACCAGTGGATGTGGAGTGGTAATGCATGGAGCTCTTATTATATTAGAGTGGACAGATATGTGGTATACGGGTCAGGCGACCAAGGTGATTTATGTTTTCTGTTTTCTATGTTGTACAGTCACCCTGATGTATTAGGGTCACACGTAGTTTGTTGGATAATGATTCTGTTAATGTAATAGTGCATATAATGTATGCACATAGTGGTTGGCGGATAGGGATCTATTTATTGTTCATTAATTGTTCTTCCTGAAGATTGATTATCTGTACCTGTTTTGTATTGCTTGTTATGTAATTATTTGCATTAGTGATTGTGGTCACAGTTATTTTGGATATGTTTTTACCTTCTGTTCAAACCATAACATGTAAAAACATAACCTACTGTAAACCCTCACTGTAATCTACCATATCTACCTACCTGTAATCTACCATATATACCTACCTGTAATCTACCATATCTACCTACCTGTAATCTACCATATCTACCTACCTGTAATCTACCATATCTACCTACCTGTAATCTACCATATCTACCTACCTGTAATCTACCATATCTACCTACCTGTAATCTACCATATCTACCTACCTGTAATCTACCATATCTACCTACCTGTAATCTACCATATCTACCTACCTGTAATCTACCATATCTACCTACCTGTAATCTACCATATCTACCTACCTGTAATCTACCATATCTACCTACCTGTAATCTACCATATCTACCACCTGTAATCTACCATATCTACCTACCTGTAATCTACCATATCTACCTACCTGTAATCTACCATATCTACCTACCTGTAATCTACCATATCTACCTAGTAATCTACCATATCTACCTACCTGTAATCTACCATATTACTTGAACTACCATTTATTGTATTAATATTCTTGTTCTAAGATTACTACCTGTAATTATATTCTAGTATTTTTCTTGTAATCTACATATCTAGTGACCTGTGTCACCATATTTATGTAATTACTTGTACTCCTGTTCTACCAATACACCTGTAATTAATAAAGATAAAAATCAATTAGACTAATATACCTACCTGTAATCTACCAATCTACCTACCTGTAATCTACCATATCTACCTACCTGTAATCTACCATATCTGCCTACCTGTAATCTACCATATCTACCTACTGTAATCTACCATATTACCTACCTGTAATCTACCATATCTACCACCTGTAATCTACCATTACCTACCTGTAATCTACCATCTACCTATGTAATTAAATATCACTACCCTACTTTTAATTACCTTAAGTATGTGATACTTTGTAAATTGCAAGAAATAAAATCTGAATTGACATACTGGCATGCAGAATTTAGATACTTTGATGTCATCTAGCTGTAATTAAAGACAGTTATTGTAATTAAAGACAGTTATTGTAATTAAGACAGTTATTGTAATTAAAGACAGTTATTGTAATTAAAGACAGTTATTGTAATTAAAGACAGTTAATGTATTGATTGGCTTTTGAGAATGTCTTGCTTGTTCTGCTGGTAATAATTACAGTTGTGTTAGATTCATGTAAGTCATTTAATAAAAGGTTAATATCAAGATCAATGTTTGTAGTCATAATATTGAGTGTGATTCTATAACTAGACTTAAGAACAATGGATTATCTAAACTTAATAAAATGATACTAATTAATCTTACTAGCTAATGGATTATAACAAGTAAACTATAAAACACAGAGAATGTATGTACTACTAATAGTAAATAGTGCACTATTAACTAATAAGAAGGATTAAAATATTGACTTAGACAACTTGTATAAAAATATTGCACACTGGTAAGACTTGATATTGCACTGGAGGTAATTTGCAACACTCACAAGTGTTAGTAAACAATATAAGTATGACGGATCTATCTAAGAAATGAAAGTGAAATGAATATACAGAGCTTAAAATTAAAAAAAATGAAAATAAGGTGAAAGAATAATAAAAAAATAATAAAAGTGAAAAGAATTACAACGATTTTTTTAAGAGGTTTGTGAATATATATTAATGTAAGTCGGAGGCTCCTAAATAATGTGTGGCAGATAGTAATAATGGGATTTAACAAATCTGGAAATAATAAAATAGTAAAATTTGGTGTTTAAAATTACAAGTAAAGTAATAAATGTAAAGAGTATAGAGGGTAGTGGGGTGCACTTGAGTGACTACCTGGAACTCGTAGGATGCAACGGTGTAATCCTCAACCCAGCTAAGTTTCAGTTCGCCTCGATGGAAGTTAAATTTGCAGGGTTTCAGATAACCAAATCCGAAGTGAAACCTCTACCGAGATACCTAAATGCCATCGCAACATTTCCCAGACCCTCCAACATTACGGATGTGCGGGCCTGGTTTGGGCTGGTTAACCAGGTATCACACTACGGCAGGACCACGGACATGATGGCACCATTCAACCCGCTCCTTAGCCCTAAGGTCAGCTTCAAATGGGACCCAGAACTGGAAGAGGCGTTCCATCGGTCGAAAGAGGCAATCATCAAGGAGATCGTGACAGGGGTCGAGATATTCGTCCCCAGTAGGCGGATGTGCCTCAACCCCGACTGGTCTCGAACAGGGGTGGGATATTGGTATTTGTAGATTACAGAGGTATATATAGGGTCCAGAGACTGGGCCCCAAAGTTTCGATAGCTGAACAAGGTACAATGGTAATGAATTCACTAATTACAAGGTACTGAATCATGTATGTAAATTTACTTACGTCTGTACATGGTTGCAATCATGAACAAATTATAAAGCAATGAGCAATCTATTAGTCTACACCCAGCCACAACTGTAATGAGTTATTGGTGCAAATTTTAATTGTTGGGTCACACACACACACACACATATACACATACATATATATACACACACACATACATGAATATACATACACACATACACACACCAGATTAAAATCTAATCCCTCTTTGGTGGATGTAGACCAAACAAAGTGTAAACTTTGCCACTTGAATTAATGTCACACCCTGCGTCATTATGTACTGGAGTGCGATAAAATTAAAATTAATGAATTCAGAGACAACTCACTCAGAAATGTTCAAGATATGTCAAAGTATTTTATCCACAGTGGTATATTACAGACCATTCTGGAAAAATACCCTGACTTTGCTCCCTGTAAATAAAGCATTACCACGTGTGTGTGTGTGTATGTATATATGTGTGTGTATGTGTATGTGTATGTGTGTATGTATATACATGTATGTGTGTATGTGTGTGTGTAGTGTGTGTATGTGTGTGTATGTATGTGTATATGTATATGTTTGTGTGTGTGACCCAACAATTAAAATTTGCACCAATAACTCATTACAGTTGTGGCTGGGTGTAGACTAATAGATTGCTCATTGCTTTATAATTTGTTCATGATTGCAACCATGTACAGACGTATGTAAATTTACTTACTTACATGATTCATTACCTTGTAACTAGTGAAATCATTAACATTGTACCTTGTTCAGCTATCAAAACATTGGGGCCCAGTCTCTGGACCCTATGTATACCTCTGTAATCTGCAAATACCTTTGTAACTCTTCATGATTGTAACCAGATCCATCTGAGTTCATTACCTTTGTAACTTTCTCAGCTATCAAACTTTGAGGTCCAATCACTGAACCCATTATGTACCTCTGTAATCTTTTGACTACCGCCCACAGGATGGGTATGGGGTGCATAATAAAGATATCAAACTAACTATCTACCCCTCTTTGAAAGCATAAATCTTAGCCAATTTATCAGTTCTATCATGCATCTGAAGACCAATGTGAGATGGAATCCACAGCATGTGCACTCTTACTCTACTATCCAGAATCCTACCATACCTGTGCCTGGCTTCTGACACGAGCATGCTACAAGTTATACTTGATGAGTTGAGAGCATTTATGGATGACAGAGAATCAGTTACAATTAGAGAGTCAACCTTAGATACATGGACGCATTTGAGTGCAAGGAGTATGGCAAAGAGATCTGTCTGAAGGGTAGAGGCCCAGTTATTGATGCGTGCTCCAATTTCTTTAAGAGAGCCATCACTCTGTATGTCAACGGCAGCAATACCAGCTGCACCAGTGGATTGGTGAACAGAACCATCAACGTAAATAATTTGTGAGAGAGTGTGCTGTTTGGCTAAATTATCAATACAGCTTAAGGCATCATGTTTGGCTTCAAGGCGAAGCTTTGGTTGTGATTTAAGAAGTAGTTTGGGGAAATGGAGGGATGGTACTTTGGAATGGGGTAATATTCCATGGAGCGGAGAAGTGCCGCTGTTGCCTTACTTGCCACAGATCATGTATCTAATTCATGCGGAGGTTGGTTCCAGTTTTTCGATTCATCTGGAGGAATGTTCACCAGCGCTGAGGAAAGTTTGGAGGGCTTCTGTGCATGGGTTTGAATGGGCTTGCCTGAGCATATTAACCCCAATTAGGATATTTCTTTCAGTAACACGATCTCTGATGCTTAGAATATCAAGTTCTTTCTGCATATTTAAGTTTTTGGCAGTACGAGGGCATCCTAAAATGATCCTCATTGCTTCGTTCTGCAGTTTTTCCAGTCCTCCAAGCTTCCAGTCAGACACAAGAGCAAGTAGTGGCGCAGCATAATCAACCAATGATCTAATATAAGCAAGATACATAATTTTCACAATTTTAACATTAGCACCATACCTGGGATGAAACCCTGCCACAACTCTAAGTGCTCTCAGCCTTTCTTTGTATTGACGACAAAGTCTCGTTACAACACGTCCAAGTAGTAGGACTTCAAAGCCTAGATACCTGTATCTGTTTACATATTCTAGAAGAGACCCATCATGCAACTGGATCTGGCGAACTGTGCCTCTCTGTCGAGGAGGACGCCTATTGAGTATCTTTGTTTTATCAGTAGAGATTATCAACCCCAGGTCTTGACACGTGGCTAGTACATGGTTAAGGATGTTTTGGGTGTTGGAGAATCCGGTGGTGTGAAAAGCCACATGTCTATGGTGCATCAAACAAAATAAGCAGACTCTTGGATGTCACCACCGCCCGCCTCCGGCTGGGTTACAAGTATCTTTGGCAGGTTAAATCACAACCACCAGATGTAGACCAAACAAAATGTAAACTTTGTCAGTTGGATTATTGTCACACCCTGCGTCATTATGTACTGGAGTGCGACAAAATTAATGAATTCAGAGACAACTCACTCAGAAATGTTCAAGATATGTCCAAGTATTTTATCCACAGTGGTATATTACAGACCATTCTGGAAAATACCCTGACTTTGCTCCCTGTAAATAAAGCATTGCTACGTGTGTGTGTGTGTGTGTGTGTGTGTGTGTGTGTGTGTGTGTGTGTGTGTGTGTGTGTGTGTGTGTGTGTGTGTGGGGTTGTGCGGCGTGTTGATTGCCTTTTGTCCTGTGCACATGTCGATTGAAGGCTGGGCCTGTTGTGTGTGCGTGTGTGTGTATGTATATATGTGTGTGTATGTGTGTGTGTGTATGTGTATATGTAAGTGTGTATGTGTGACCCAACAATAAAATTTGCACCAAGAACTCATTACAGTTGTGACTGGGTGTAGACTAGTGAAGTGTTCATTGCGTTATAATTTGTTCATGATTGTAACCATGTATAAACGTAAGTAAGTAAATTTACTTACATGTTTCATTACCTTTGTAACTTGTGAGTTCATTACCTTTGTAGCTTGTTAGTTCATTACCTTTGTAACTTGCTCAGCTATCATAACTTTGGGGTCCAGTCCCTGGACCCATTATGTACCTCTGTAATCTTTTGACTACCGCCCACAGGATGGGTATGGGGTGCATAATAAAGATATCAAACTAAATGAATCATTATATCATCAGCGAAACTGATCATATAATGATGGGGCTGGCTAGGCATAGCATTAAGTAAGGCATTAATTAGAATATTGAATAGAGTGGGACTGAGCACACCTCCCTGTGGGGCTCCTAATTCAAAGTCTTTAGTTATACTTCTATGCCCCTGGAACAACACAGAAGACTTTCTGTTGGACAGGTAGCCTTTAATCCAGCGGAGAAGCCATCCTCCAACATCCATTCTGGCAAGTTCACTAATGATTACATGTCTGTTGGCAACATCAAAAGCAGATTTAAGGTCAAGGAAGGTAGTGTATGAGCTGTTAGTGTACAGAGTAAGAAAGGTGGCTATGCAATGGTGCACACTCCTTCCATGCATGAAACCATGCAACCGGGGGGACAGAAAATGTTTGATTCTGTACATGAGACGATTAAGAATCATCCTCTCAAATGTTTTACATAAGCAGGTAGTAAGAGATATTGGGCAAAATGAATTTTGTTGATTGGGCTTAGGAATGGGAATGATGAGGCTGTTGGTCCAAGATTTAGGGAGCTCCCCAGTTACATAGCTCATGTTGTATAATTTGAGTAAAGGATTGCCTGGTACTCGACACATCAATCTTAGTATATTGTAGGTAATACCATCCTCACCAGGCGACGTGGAGTTGCCCTTAGTTAGTGCTGCATCAAGTTCAAAGTCAGTGAAAGGAATGTTACAGTCATCTTCCTTGCTGAGCATAAAACAAACAAGTCTCTCCCTAGCATCATATTTGTCATTTAATTTCGCCTGTGTGGTACTGGGAAGATTTTCATAGCTTGATGTAACAGCCCAAGCACTGACTAGCTCATTCGCCCTATGTAAGGGATGAGGGTGCGCAATCTGACCAGTTCTGTTACCCTTAATTCTGTTTATGTCCCTCCATGCTCGGCTAAGTGGGGTGTGAGCATTGAGACCATTGACAAATTTTTCCCAGTCAGTTTGCCGCAGCTCTGTCATACGCTCTCTGGCAGCAGCAAGGGCAGTTTGAAAGAGTCTCAGCATTCCAGGGGTACGATGTTTTCTATAGGCTAGGCCTATTCTGCGAGCAGTACGTTTCAGTGTTCGAAGTTTAAGATCATTGTAATAAGTATGGTTATTATAGGAGGTGTGATTGTTATGGAAGTTGGTTGGGTTAAGAGTTCCAGGAGGTTTTTGAGGCGGCTCTAAATAGTTCTGAATACTGCTCACAAGGTCATTGTTAAAGGTCTCAACAGAGGAACACTCATAAGAATTATACCAATCAGTCACATGTGCAACAAAGTCCTCATGTTGATCAGGGGAAACATTAAAACGTTTCCGTTTGAATATTCCACCAGGAAGGATAGTATTACCTATATCTAGTGAGGTTAGCCTTGGGAAATGGTCTGATGATATATCTGATACAATGGTAGACTCACAGCTGGCAGAAGTAATGTTGAAGCCAAGACACAGATCAAGGATGCCTCCATAGATATGTGTGGGTTCAAGGTCACCTACAATTTGTACATTATAATGACTATTTAACAGTGACAACAGTTGGTTACCATTACGATTACCAAACTGTGAGCTTCCAATGCTTTTGTGTCTTGCATTATAATCTCCAATGATAAGAGTAGGCTCAGACTGAGCACAAGTTGGGAGCTCCAATTAATTGAACTTATCAGCAAGAGCATACAAATTAAATATGTTGAGAGCAGAGTTCCCAATATAAATCCTAACACCATGGTATTGCAGTCCCTCTGTTTTCTTATGTGTGAGAAGTTGATGGGGAAGTGATTTTTTAATATATAGAACACAAGAGTTAGTAGATTTGAGGTTATATGCAACAAATGATGGCAATTTGGGGGCTGGGATTTTCAGGGACTCTGCACTCTTGTAGACACACAATATCAATGGGTTCGGTGGTTACTTTATGATGAAGGTCAGGAAGTCTTTTTCTAAGTGATGCAATATTCCAGCTAAAAATGTTAAGTTTATACGAGGACTGATCCATTATAGAAGTCCTGGAATCTGGCTTAGTTTCTCAGCATAATGAAAAAAAAATTCATATAAAGAGCAGACATTATCAATGTCAGCAGTGTTACTCTGGTCCATGAGTTTTTTAAGTGCACTACCAGTTGTGAGGCCTCGTGGGAGTCTTTGTTTACACAGAGCACGACGCTGTTCATGTGTGAATGTATGATAGGTGGCACTACCACTCCCATTCCCTCCTCCACTAGCATTACACGCATCACTATACCTGGAGAGAATTCCAGGGGTCAACGCCCCGCGGCCCGGTCTGTGGCCAGGCCTCTTGTTGGACCAGAGCCTGATCAACCAGGTTAGTTTGATATCTTTATTATGCACCCCATACCCATCCTGTGGGCGGTAGTCAAAAGATTACAGAGGTACATAATGGGTCCAGGGACTGGACCTCAAAGTTTGATAGCTGAGCAAGTTACAAAGGTAATGAACTCAGATGGTCACAATCATGACAAGTTACAAAGGTATTTGCAGATTACAGAGGTATATATAGGGTCCAGAGACTGGGCCCCAAAGTTTTGATAGCTGAACAAGGTACAATGGTAATTAATTCACTAGTTACAAGGTAATGAATCATGTAAGTAAATTTACTTACGTCTGTACATGGTTGCACTCATGAACAAATTATAAAGCAATGAGCAATCTATTAGTCTACACCCAGCCACAACTGTAATGAGTTATTGGTGCAAATTTTAATTGTTGGGTCACACACACACACATATACATATACACATACACACGCATACATGTATATACATACACACATACACATACACACATGTACATACACACACACACACACACACGTGTCAATGCTTTATTTAAAGGAGCAAAGTCAGGTATTTTTCCAGAATGGTCTGTAATATACCACTGTGGATAAAATACTTTGACATATCTTGAACATTTCTGAATGAGTAGTCTCTGAATTCATTAATTTTATCGCACTCCAGTACATAATGACGCAGGGTGTGACAATAATCCAACTGGCAAAGTTTACATCTTGTTTGGTCTACATCTGGTGGTGGTGATTTAACCTGCCAAAGATACTTGTAACCCAGCCGGAGGCGGGCGGTAGTGACATCCAAGAGTCTGCTTATTTTGTTGGATGCACCATAGACATGTGGCTCCTCCTGCATGATAGAATGATGATAGATGGACTGACTGGTGTCAAACTCCCTGAGTCTTAAGTCAATAAAAAGGTAAAGTTGGAGACATTAAAGCTTGCTAGTGTCTAACATCTGAGCACAACTTCATTAGCGTCTGGTGCTCAGGCTGTTACTGTGTCGTGTCAGTATCATATATACACTTGTGTAGTGTATCTTTCCTCTTATACAGCTGGTCCTTTGCGTGTGACGTCACGGTACCCGCTGACGTCAGAGTCTCAGCGCATGTGCACAGCCTGATATAGGCGCACTCCGCTCACTAACGTTAGACCCAAGAGCGAGACAGACGGTGTGGCTGGACTCTCCTTCACTTACTGTAAATATACCGTAACCATCCAACAAGGAGTATCTTTGACCTCCTATATATCTCTCTCAAGACCCACGCGACAAGTGGTGAACAGCGGTGTGCCGTAATTTTTATCGATTACGATGTTATAGAGAGATAGACTACGACAACCAAGCAAACAGCCTCCAGACCGACCACGTTACCAGCTACTACATACAAGAAGTCTACATATCTACAGTATCTCCTGGTCAGATAAGTGCCTTATTTGTTAATTTTGCTAAAACCTACGAGGGGTTGTGTGGAAACTTTTTTAGTCACTAAAGGTTCCACAGGGTAAGGGAGCCGTCAAAAGCCTTGCATACCGTGGATCGGCCCTCGGAGTTTATAAGCCCACACACCCAACAAAACATACGCACACTCCAGCTTTTGAAGGTGACTATTGTGTATATATTTAATTGATAGATTTATCCACCTAGGAACACCTAGGCAAGTTTGTACAGATAGAAACTAATAGTAGGATTATTAAGGCAACGTTAGGTATTAATACTGTAGCTCTAGCACCCTAATATAGGTAGTTATAGGCCTGAATAGGCAAGCATTAGGTTATGTTAGCTAGAGACAACTGGCAGCCCACACTTGAATCTAGGCAGTGTGGTAGTCAGGAATTATGACCTACGGCCTTCCCAGACCAGACTCCACAAGGACAAGACGTGCTGAGATAAGGCAGCACCCCCCACGTGACCCAACATCTGTCCTGGGGCCCTGGAGGAGATCCCGAAGTACCGTGAAATCTGCCTCCATCCAGACCCATTTACAGTAAGACTAGGCTTTCTTTCTCTCAGTATCTGGCCAGTTTTCTGGGGGAAACGTTAGTGAAGTTATCTGTGGGTCTTAAGCAGACGGAAACCTTTGTGTTGGTATGTACCAGCGTCGTCTCTTAAGTTCAGTCTGGAAGCTAGTGTTACTTACTGCATATATTACTCAAGGGACATCCTAGTAACCAGGGAACTCTGAGGTGCAGACAGGACACTAATTACCCCATCTTTTGCAGACAAAGTTTCTCCACTGCACATGGTGTTAGGAGGGGTTATATATAAGGAAGACCAGGACATATACCCACCCTTTTCTTTCAAGTAAGTAATCCCCCTTCCAGTATTGTGTAGGCAGCGTGGGATTCCCCTTACTGCAATTAGATAGAAATTTGTACCATAGCCACTTGTAAGTCTGAGAGAAGTGTCTCAGAGTGTCGGTGTCAACAGTGCTTGCCCAGAGTGCAACTTACAAGGAGGCAGTCCAAACAAGTTTCTATAGGTTGACCCGGGTTTTGCAAATTCTGTACGAGTAAGCCAGTGAGGGGAGAGTCCCATTCAAGCCAGTAAAGCCACCACCAGTTACGTCAGCCTAGGCTTAAGCCAGTTCTACCTTGCTGTGCTAATTTGTCACAAGATTCCAAGCTAGTCAATCTGTGTGAAAATATTCTACTAAGCCAGCAAGCCACTCTGCTGTCTGAGAAGTAAGCCACGTGAGTCCACGCATTTATACCACCTTTGTACTCCAGTGTATTGCTGTTCTGAGTACAATACCACCCCCGTGGTATTCCTGGGTTATTCAAGCCACCCTGGGTTAAGTTCATGTAAACGGCGTAAGCCACAGGCGCACGCGGGAAGCAGTGTGGGCTAACCCTACCAGCCACCACCCCCACCACCCACGCTAAGGCAGGCAGACGCCCGACCACGTGCATCCACCACCACCCTCCACCACCATTCTTCAGTCATCGATCTCCACCCTAGAGACATTTATTGTGTTGTTGTTTTATTTTTCAGATAATCTATAGACAATTTCTGTGTTGAGACAATTTCTGCGAGTTACATAAATTTTGAGTTATCCTAGGAAGTGTTCTGTGTTAAATTAATTATTTGCATTAATTTTTATTTCACTAGTATTGTCTCTTGTTAATTATTGCGTTATTATTTCTGTGAATTTCGTTGTGTTACTAAGTATGCAGTAAGTACAGTTTTGTTAAAGTTATCTTGTGTTCCAATATTCCACCAAGTAGTAATTTTTTAAAAGATTTTAAATTTTTTCCCCAGTATAACCCATGTTAGCCGAGTTTATCTTTCCTGTTAAAACTTCTTCCCTGTAAATATTTATTCTTCCTCAGAAGCCGAAGACTACATGAATACACACGATTGATCGATCAAATTTGCAAATTGTAATTTATATAATCAATTATATCTAGATCCATTAAATTTCTCTTATGTACCATTAACGTAAGAAGTGCGAGAGTAAGACTAATCTTGATCAGTTCAAAGTTATAATGTGTTTGCTATTGTATAGATTCACCCAGAACCACCTGTCTGTTCAGCCTATAGAGTTGTATAGTATGCCGAGACGTCATACGATAACATGGCCGAGCTGTCGTGTCAGTATCATATATACACTTGTGTCTACCTGGAGTCTACCTGGAGAGAATTCCAGGGGTCAACGCCCCGCGGGCCCCGGTCTGTGACCAGGCCTCTTGTTGGACCAGAGCCTGATCAACCAGGCTGTTACTCTGGCCGCACGCAGTCCAACGTACAACCACAGCCCGGCTGATCAGGTACCGACTTGAGGTGCCTGTCCAGTGCCTGCTTGAAGACAGCCAGGGGCTTGTTGGTAATCCCCTGATGTATGCTGGGAGGCAGTTGAACAATCTTGGGCCCCTCACACTTATTGTGTTGTCCCTCAACGTGCTAGTGGCACCCTGCTCTTCATTGGGGAATGTTACATCGCCTGCCGAGTCTTTTGCTTTCGTACGGAGTGATTTTTGTGTGCAAGTTTGGTACTAAGCCCTCGAGAATTTTCCATGTGTATATAATAATGTATCTCTCCCACCTGCGTTCTAGAGAGTACAGGTTTAGGAACTTCAAGCGTTCCCAGTAGTTGAGGTGGTTTATCGCACTTATGCGTGCGGTGAAGGTTCTCTGCACATTTTCAAGGTCAGCAATTTCACCCGCCTTGAAAGGTGCAGTTAGTGTGCAGCAATATTCCAGCCTAGATAGAACAAGCGATCTGTAAAGTGTCAACATGGGCTTGGCATCCTGGTTTTGAAGGTTCTCATTATCCATCCTGTCATTTTTCGAGCAGATGCAATTGCTACATTGTTATGGTCCTTGAAGGTGAGATCCTCTGACATGATCACTCCCAGGTCTTTGACATTAGTTTTTCGCTCTATTGTGTGGTTGGAATTAGTTTTGTACTCCGATGAGATTTTAATTTCTTCACGTTTTCCGTATCTGAGTAATTGAAATTTCTCATCATTGAACTTCATATTGTTTTCTGCAGCCCATTTAAAGATTTGGTTTATGTCTGCTTGGAGTCTTGCAGTGTCTTCAACGGTGGACACTGTCATACAGATCGGGTGTCATCTGCAAAGGAAGACACAGCACTGTGGCTTATATCCCTGTCAATGTCTGATATGAGGATGAGGAATAGGATGGGAGCAAGTACTGTGCCTTGTGGAACAGAGCTTTTCACAGTAGCTGCCCCCAGACTTTACTCTGTTGACTACTACTCTTTGTGTTCTACGTGTTAGGAAATTATAAATCCATCTACCAACTTTTCCTGTTATTCCTTTATCACGCATTTTGTGTGCTATTACACCATGGTCACACTTGTCAAAGGCTTTTGCAAAATCTGTGTATATAACATCTGCATTCTGTTTATCTTCTAGAGCATCCAGGACCTTGTCGTAGTGGTCCAGTAGTTGGGACAGACAGGAGCGGCCTGCTCTAAACCCATGCTGTCCTGGGTTGTGCAATTGATGGGTATCAAGATGGGTGGGATCTTGCTTTTAGAACCCTTTCAAAGATTTTTATGATATGGGACGTTAGCCAATTGGTCTGTAGTTCTTTGTTATTGCTTTACTGCCCCTTTGTGGAGCGGGCTATGTCTGTTGTTTTTAGTAGCTGCGGACGATCCCAGTGTCCATGCTCCCCCTCCATAGGATGTTAAAAGCATGTGATAGGGGCTCTTGCAGTTCTTGATGAACACGGAGTTCCATGAGTCTGGGCCTGGAGCTGAGTGCATGGGCATGTCATTTATTGCCTTTTCAAAGTCATTTGGCGTAGTGATGATGTCAGAAAGGCATGCGTCTGTCAAGTTCTGTGGCACTCTCATGAAAAAATCATTTAGGTTTTCGATTTTCAGTCTGGTTAGTGGCTCGCTAAAGACTGAGTCATACTGGGATTTAAGTAACTCGCTCATTTCCTT
>WNWK01008848.1:0-81384 GCA_009830355.1 Cherax destructor | reverse complement strand
ATTTATCCAAGCGTAAAGCTAGAGAAAGTGCAAGGTTTGCAACAAGACTAGTCGGGCTAAGGGGTATGTCCTACGAGGAGGTTAAGGAAATCGACTGACGACACTGGAATACAGGAGAGATAGGGGGGACATGATAACGACATATAAAATACTGAGAGGAATTGACAAGGTTGACAGAGACAGAATGTTCCAAAGATGGGACACAACAGATGAATCACAGGGATGTTAGGAAATATTTCTTCAGTCACAGAGTAGTCGGGAAGTGGAATAGTTTGGGAAGCGATGTAGTGGAGGCAGGTTCCATACACAGCTTTAAGAAGAGGTATGATAAAGCTCATGGCGCAGGGAGAGTGACCCAGTAGCGGCCAGTGAAGAGGCGGGGCCAGGAGCTATGTCTCGACCCCTGCAACCACAACTAGGTGAGTACACACACCACTACCATCACTACCGCCGCCACACATCACTACCATCACCACCACCGCCACCATACACTACCGCACACCACCACCGACACCACCACCGCCACGTACCACATACCACAACTAGCAATACTTATCATCACAACACACCAAAACCACGCCTCACCTTGCACAACCATCACGCACACGACCCCTGCAACCACAATTAGGTGAGTACACACACACACACCAGGCCTAGTGTCTAATCGACATGTGCCTAGGACAAAATGGTAACTAACTAACACACGACAGCAGCTGGAATGTAAATACCGTATTGAATAAGTAAAGCAAGGGTAAAATTGAATTCTGATAAATATTTTGTATGAGTTTTCATTATCTGAACAATATGTACAATCATAATGTCAATTATAAGGTAAATAGAGACCAACAAAATAAAAAAAAAATGGAGCAAATAAGAGGCAGAGAGAGAATAAGAAAGAGCGATAGAATTAGGAAGACAAATATTATTATTATTATTATTATTATTATTATTACATTAAAATTACTAGCTATAAACCCGTATGAATCATGCCGCTTAAAAGGCCAATATTGTAAAATAAGCACTATACCCGTATGGGTGATAGCGAGTAATACAAATGTAGTGTTAATTAGTTACCAGCTGTCAAAGGAGCTTGCCGATAGACATTTGGCCTGTTGTGAGAAGTTTTCTGGGGGGCTGCATGACTCCCTCTCCTGCTAGACGACTTTCATGTCTTGCTCAGACCTGTTTATTAAGTGCCTGGTTATTCTGATGCGTGTATACATTATCATCATGGGTTGGCCTCATACTGCCTACTGGTAATACAACTCAGGGAGGCGGGATTAAAAACTGGCAATGCAGTGTGTTCTTTGGTTGAAAGACATCCTCTATGCAAGTATGGTTAGGTGACTACGACGTGTGTGTACTCTCACACACACGCACATGCTCACACAGGCGTCACCCGAGGCGGGGCCAGGAGCTGAGACTCGACCCCTGCAACCACAATTAGGTGAGTACACGTAAAGAAACTAGAGAAAGTGCAAAGGTTTGCGACAAGGTTAGTTCCACAACTCAGGGGTCTGTCCTATGAAGAAAGGCTGAGGGAAATAGGACTAACAACACTGGAGGAAAGAAGGGTCAGAGGAGACATGATAACGACATACAAAATACTGCGGGGAATCGACAAGGTAGACAGTGACACAGGATGTTCCAGAGAGGGAACACAGAAACAAGGGGACACAACTGGAAGCTGAAGACTCAGATGAGTCAAAGGGATGTTAGGAAGCATTTCTTCAGACAGAGTAGTCAGGAAGTGGAATAGTCTAGAGAAAGATATAGTGGAGGCAGGAACCATAAACAGTTTTAAGACGAGGTATGATAAAGCTCATGGAGCAGGGAGAGCAGAGACCCAGTATCGGGCAGCGAAGAGGCGGGGCCAGGAGCTGAGTCTCGACCCCTGCAACCACAATTAGGTGAGTACACACATATATACATTCACACATAAAAAAAATGGATTGCCAAAGAGCAGGACAGAGAACTAGGGGACTGGTGAATGAGCCTGGGAGGGAAGATTGGGAGGCAGAGCTCAGGAAAAGGGAGGAAGAGTGGGGAAGGAAGCTAGAAGAGCTTAGCAAGAAAATGGAGGAGAGGATAGCTGCAGAGAGCAGGAAATGGAAGCTACAAGCCACAGCAGTGGAAGCTAAGGTACATAGCTTAGAAGAGGAACTAAAAAATCTGAAACAGTCCAAAGAGCCAAAGAACAGTATGGGCATGATATCGATAGTATGAAAACGACATAGCATTGAAAGTCAAGTCTGACCCGAAGCTGTTGTATAGCCACATCAGGAGGAAGACAATAGTCAAGGGCCAGGTAATCAAGCTGAGGAAGAAAGGTGGGGAGCTAACAAGATATGACCAAGAAGTATGTGAGCTCAACATGAGATTTAAGGAAGTATTTACAGTCCAGACAGAAAGGATTCCAGGAAGTCAGAATAGGGGGGTACACCAACAAGTGCTGGATGAAATACACAACCGAGGAGGTGAAGAAGCTACTAAGTGAACTTGATACCTCAAAAGCGGTGGGACTTGACATCTCTCTGTGGGTACTATGAGAGGGAGCAGAGATGCTGTGTGTGCCATTAACAACCATTTTCAACACATCCATCGAAACTGGGCAACTACCTGAGGTATGGAAGACAGCAAACGTAGTCCCCATTTTTAAGAAAGGAGACAGACACGAGGCGCTAAACTACAGACCAGTGTCACTGACGTGCAAAGTCATGGAGAAGATTATCAGGAGGAGAGTGGTAGAGCACCTGGAACGGAACAAGCTTATAAACGACAACCAGCACGGATTCAGGGAAAGAAAATCCTGTATCACAAACCTACTGGAGTTTTATGACAAGGTAACAGAAGTAAGACACGAGAGAGAGGAGTGGGTAGATTGCATTTTCTTGGACTGCAAAAAGGCCTTCGACACAGTTCCTCACAAGAGATTAGTGGAAAATCTAGAGGATCAGGCACGCATAACAGGAAGGACACTGCAATGGATCAGAGAATACCTGACAGGAAGGCAACAACGATTCATGGTATGTGACGAGGTGTCAAAGTTGGCACCTGTGACGAGCGGGGTTCCACAAGGGTCAGTCCTAGGACCCGTGATATTTTTGGTATGTTAATGACATGATGGAAGGGATAGACTCAGAAGTGTCCCTGTTTGCAGATAGCCTCCGAAACCTTATCATTGACCTCGCTTTGATCACCCCACGCATTTATTTCAAAACAATTAGAGAAAGTGCAAAGATTTGCAACAAGACTAGTCCCAGAGCTAAAGAGTACGTCCTACGATGAGAGTTAAGGGAAATCGACCTGACGACACTGGAGGACAGGAGGAATAAGGGAAGACATGATAACGACATATAAAATACTGAGAGGATGGGATGGGATGTTTCAGAGATGGGACACAGCAACAAGAGGTTACAGCTGGAAGCTGGAGTCACAGAGATGTTAGGAAGTATTTCTTCAGCCATAGACTTGTCAGGAAGTGGAACAGTCTGGAGAGTGATGTAGTGGAGGCAGGATCCATACATAGCTTTAAGAAGAGATACGCTAAAGCTCATGGAGCAGGGAGAGAGAGGACCTAGTAGCGACCAGCGAAGAGGCAGGTCCAGGAGCTGTGAATTGACCCTTGCAATCACAAATAGGCGAGTACACTCTCTATGCTAAATACTCAACATCCGTTTACCCCGTCACATCATTCTAAATTAAAATTATGGATGAAATAAAGTCTGGATCAACACTAAGCCGCTTTCTGATCCATACGTCGGAAAACACACTTAGTGATATAAGAGTCTACGTTCCATTTTTTTCATCTTCAAATAGTTTTTAAACTAACTTTATTTTTTTTAAGGTGGGTTTGTCATGAGTATGACAAGAAAACAGCATGCATGTTTAGTGTCTTAGGCACTTAAACCTGAAATTTAATATTGATCATGGTAGCTACACCATGTTGTTGTAGTTGATATTGTTGTATTGCTTGGTTAAAATTACAGGTAATAGGTTGCACGATGTTGCTGTATTGTTGCTTTGTTTGGTCAAGATTACCGGTGAAAGCTTGCACAATGATTTTGTATTTGATATTGTAAGAACATATGAAAGAAGGAGCACTTCAGCAGGCCTACTGGCCCATGTGTTATTTCAGACTTTATACCCTTTTTTATGCAACAGTTCAAGCGATCTCGGACATTCAGTGCCACACTCCCCCTTTCTGATACTTTTGTCTACTTCGAACAATTTAAAATCCTGAATGTGACATTTAGCAGGCATGTCCCGATTTTTCATATTAAACCATGTCTCAGTTATGGTAAAAACATCAATGTTACCTGCACTTGCAACTAATCTCAATTCGTCCATTTTATTTCTAGCACTACGACTATTAGTATAATATAAATTTAGAAACCCTCCCTTCTCTTTTCTCTTCCTGCTCATTTCTGCTCCTCCACTATCCCTATTACTGTCCTTATCACCTAGTGTCACTGGCTTTCCAATATTCACCAATACCTCTACCTCATTCTGCCTATAACTGATTTGCCTAAAACTCACACTATCGCTACATTGAGAATTCATTGCTTTCCCACAAAATCCCATACCACTGCATTGGCCAGTGCCCCCACCCCAGACCTAGATAAGTGAACCTGATCCCTGGCATACATGTCATTTCTGCCATAGAAAAAGTCCCATTTGTTAATGAATGTTACAGCATTTTCCTTAGTGTTTGTCCAGCCAGCAATTGACACCAATTGCCCTAACTAAAACAATGTTCTTACCTTCACTTTGTTTATTCCTGTTTTCCATTTATGCACCTCAAACATATCCGCCCTAATTCTACACCTTTCTAGAGAGTGCAGATTCAGGACCCACAGTAATTCCTCATAGGAAAGATTTCTGATAAATGGGATTATCTTTGTCGTCCTCCTTTGCAAGTTTTCAAGTGTATTTGTATCCATTCTGCAATACGGCGACCAGAAGTGTTAGCACAATCTAAATGAGGCCTAACCAACGATATAAAGAGTTGAAGAATAACCCGTGGACTCCTGTTAGTTATACTTCTTGATATGAAGCCAAGAATTCTATTAGCTTTATTTCAAATACTTATGCACTGTTGTCTCGGCTTTTGATTACTGCTAACCAGAACTCCCAAATCTTTTTCTTTAAGATCTACATTATTTAGCTTATAAGTATCATGGTTATTTACCTTTCCGATGCTTAAAATTTTGCATTTGTCTATGTTAAACTGCATCTGCCACTTCATCGACCACTGCACCAGTCTTTTCAGATCTTCCTGGAGCACTCTAGTGTCTTCGTCAGAATGAATTCGATGGCCTATTTTGGTGTCATCGGCAGACCGGGCCGCAGGGGCGTTGACCCCTGGAACTCTCTCCAGGTATACTCCAGGTATCGTTTAAGTAAATTGTGAACAACGAGGGGCCCAACACCGCTTGTGACGCTTCCCCACTTATTTCTTCCCGTTTATGCAAACTCTCTGTTGCCTATGTCAGCCACGCCTCTATCCAGGAAAATAATTCTTTACACGGCGAGGTTCCGGGTTCGATTCCCGGCGAGGGTAGAAACATTGGACATGTTTCTTTGCACCGGCTGTCCATGTTCACCCATTAGTAAAGTGGGTACCTAGGAGTTAGCCGACTGGTGTGGGTCGCATCCTGGGACAAAACTGATCTAATTTGCCCGATTGCTCTGCATAACAAGTGGTTTTCTATATAGTAGTATGTCATTGATGTCAGCTAGGACTGTATACCTTGTACATGTACTTGTAGAAATAAAGATATTAAATTATTATTGTTACGTGTGCCTCGACTTTTCTCAATAGTCTCCGATGTGGGACTCTGTGAAAAGTCTTACTGAAATCCATATACACAATATCATATTCATTACCATGATCTACCTCCTCAAATACCTTAGTGAAAAAAGTTAGTAAGTTCGTAAGGTAGGAACGCCCCTTTGTAAAACCGTGTTGAGATTCATTAATCAATTTATATCTTTCGATGTGGCTACGATTAGCCTCGGCAATTATAGATTCCAATAATTTTCTCATTATGGAGGTTAGCCTTATTGGTCTGTAGTTCGAAGTTAAAGACCAATCACCTGCTTTGTAGATAGGTATCACATTTGCCATTTTTCACTTAGCGGGTACTATGCCAGTTTGTAGAGATATGTTGAAAAGACTAGCAAAGGTTCACTAAGTTCCACGTTACATTCCTTTAAAACCTTTGCAAACAGTTCATCAGGGCCCGGGGATTTGTTCGGTTTTAATTTATCTAATTGTCTGAGAACCATGTCACTAGTGACTTGGATAGTGCATAACTTGTCATCGATCGGTTCAACAGGGACTTGATTGTAGTTATTAGCGTAATTCCATGATATATTGAAACCGAGTGATTTGTGATCGATTTCCCCAAGCTCATCATTAACCTCAAGATTATTAATTAGTGATTCCTTGTTGGCAAGACCCAAGTCGGATAGGTTATTTTCTCTAGCTGGTTCTGTCACAAACTATTTTAAAAAGCAATCCTGAATCGTATCAAGAAAATCGCTAGACTCCAGATTTCCTGTCACATTGCTCCAATCAATTTGTCAAAAGTTAAAATTCCCATTAACACAACATTTTCATATCTAGAAGTCTTATGAATTTCGTCCCATAGAAGCTTAATGCATTTCCTATCAAGATTTCATTGCCTATAAATTAGTCCCAAAATTATTTTTTCACGACCCTCAAGAAACTGTAGCCAAACAGATTGTGTCCAACGCTTCTAATTTTATATCTTATCTAACGCAACAATTCAAATTATCTCTGACATACATAGCCACTCCACCTCCCATCCTATTGACCCTATCAGTGTGAAATAGTTTGTATCCTTGTATATGGCATTCAGAAGGCATTTCTCTATCTTTGAAGTTGAACCAGGTCTCTGCTATAGCAATAATATCTATGCTACCTGCACATGCAATTAATCTTAGCTCATGTATCTTATTTCTTACACTCCTACTATTAGTATAGTAAATCTTTAGGGAGCTAGTCATTCGCTGCCCTCCACTCTGTTGACCAGTTGCTTTGCCTTTACTAGCAACTTTATTATGAATATCTTTTACACATATCCCTGAGGTATCCTGGTAATATCTGTTTTTTTCAACCCTAGTGCTGCAACACACCCGTACATCTAGTCCTAGACAAGTCAGCAATGGCCCCCTTCTCGATCGAGTTGGCTAATGCTACCACCCCTGCCCCAGAGAGATGTACCCCATTCCTTGCATACAGATCATGTTTACCATAGAAATTGTCCCAGTTATCAATGAATGGGATTGCAAGTTCCTTGCAGTACCTGTCTAGCCAGCAATTAACACCAATTGCCCTATACATCCATTCATTGCCCACTCCCCTACTAGACAAGATGCTACATATGAATGGGACCTCCACCTTAGACCTAATTAAATTTATAGCTGACCTGTACTTATCTAGCAGCTCCTCTTTCCTACCTTTCCCGATATCATTTCCACCAACACTGAGACAGATAATAGACTTGTTCCTGACATGATATTATCCAACCTGTTGACTATGTCATCAACACCAGCTCCTGGGAAACACACACTCTGTCTCACCTTCCTATCCCTATTACAGAAAGCACGGTCCATACGTCTTGTGAGTAACCCACAACAAGAATGTTCTTACTGTAATTAGCAGGGGAGTTAGCGGTACCTTTAACCTCACTAGCCATTGAAGTACACTGGTTGATCAGGCTCTGGTCCAACAAGAGGCCTGGTCACGGACCGGGCCGCGGGGGCGTTGACCCCTGGAATTCTCTCCAGGTTCTCTCCAGGTAGTCCTGGAGAACAGAGAATCGATTTCCTACCTTCAGTTCTTCTCTATTAACCTTCCTTATCTTGATGCTTCTACCTGTAGTGGAAATCGCTTCCCATTTGAAGCGGCTGCCACTCTCCAACTCACCAACTCCACCCATCTCACACTCCCAAATCCATGTAGGCGAATTTTCTACTTCCTCTTGGAGACTTAGAATCTCCTTCTTCAACACTAACCTGAGAATCTAAAATACTGTAGGAGGAAGCCATGGTTAAGAGTGCAGGTAAAAGGCTGAACGAGGGTCATTAAATTTATATTTCAGCTTTTATATCTCTTAGTCAGGAATGATTTAATACCTAAAATAAATATTAAACTTGGTTTGTATATAGACAGAGATAAATACCTCTATGTTGATGGTAAACAACAACTAACAAGTTGAATATATATCATATGTGCAACACCTGGGTATGATAAGACATGTTAGAAAATGCTGACTGTTGCGAAATAGACACATGTGCAGTGTTAAGATATTTTCTTGAGGAAACGTTTCGCCAATGATTAACTGTAGAATACGTTTATGGCGAAACGTGTCTTCAGTAAATATCCGAAACACTGTACATGCGTCTCATTTCACACATCTCTTTCGGTTCATAACAAGGATAATACATTGGAGACAATGAAAGACTAGGTAATCAGTCCATTAGCCTTGAGTGATATAGTATATAGGTGTCCATCCTCCCTCCTGTGCTTCAGATTCATCAAGACTTAAGACTGAGGGACTGATTACCTCATTTCCCACTGTCATCAGTGTATTATCTGTGTGATGAATAAAGCACATGTGCGACACTCTGGTGTCATATTTTCTAAAGCGTTTCACTTACATAGGCTTCTTCAGTCGAATACAGAGGTGACTAAATTTAAAGACAGCAGAAGCAGTGAAGAGATAATGTGATGAGGCCATCATCCTTGGAGTAGTTTTGAAGTGGTCAGTCCCTCAGCCTTGAGAAGCGTCCAGTTCTCGATCAAGCTGGACTTTTCTCAAGGCCAAGGGACTGGACTTTTCTCAAGGCCAAGGGACTGATATCATCATTACCTCTCCACAGCTTCCTCTGTCTCCATATTTAGTAACCTCTATATAACCATAGCGACCTATGTGTAGGCGAAACGTTTCGTAATATCCCCTTATTATAATTATATTATTATAATTATATTCTCCATGGGGAAGTGGAGAAGAATTCTTCCTCCGTAAACCATGCGTGTCGTAAGAGGCGACTAAAATGTCGGGAGCAAGGGGCTAGTAACTCTTTCTCCTGTACAAATTACTAAATTTAAAATAAAGACTTTTGTTTTTCTTTTTGGGGCACCCTGCTTTGGTGGGATACGGCTGGTTTGTTAACAAAAATTATTTTTGTATTGAAATAAAGAAACTATGGTTTGCGTAAGATATTCATGATGAATATATCCAGGTTTTGTTCCTGTGTCTTACACATTATATACACCTCTCGATATAAATACATTAAGATATATACATCCCTCGGTGTATGTTCACGGATATATACACCTAATAGTGTATATACCCAAGAGAGTTGATTCTGTTAAGCAATATTTTTTTATATACGGCGATGTTGCCAGGGTTAACGGGTCGGATTTAGCATCTTGTTTTTATATATAGTACATTAATTTATTGTGAAAGTTTTTATGTTCGCAGTCGTCAAATTAAACCATGAAAAGTTTATTAAATGCCAAGCTAAATATATCCCAATTAGTTTTTGTTTTTCGTTCTGAGACACAGAACTAAAGCAGGAGTGATGCCCTTAAATGGCAGGATAAATATATCCTGCTCATAGTATAACTAGCAGTTCCTGTTCGTACCCAGAAGACGTTTGGCCTTAAAAAGTGACTTAAATGCCCAGGATGGTGGCTAGGACAAGAAGCCGCCTAGTGGGTTTGAACACGTCATGCACAGAAAAACCTCTGGATACAATGGAACACTGTTACCAGTGTTAAAGAAGTCTGAGGTGAAGAGGATGCTTTTATTTTTGCAATAAAAGCTTGTTCTACACGTGTGTACGGTAGTCACCTAATTACTTGATTGGTGTTTTATTCGTTGATCTCGAATTCTTGGTATTCTTTTTTTTTTTAGAATTACTATCCTTACGGATCTTTGTACAAGATCTTATGAATACCACCATGGCAACAATGGGAACTTGCACATATTTAGGATGGCCACCAAACATATATAAGTATTTATCTTTTTTGGGCCAGTGGCAGAGGTCAGTGGCTGTACCCTGAAGTCAGTACCAGTACACTGAGATCAGTGGTCACGAGAGGTCATTCTCTCCTAAGATGATGGGGATTAGTGTGGGGTGTTACTGAGCACCATCACTTGCTGTAGTGTTTTAGAATCTCAGGTTAAAGTATTGAAGAAGGAGGTGCTACTTCTTCAGGAGGAGCTACTTCTTCAGGAGGAAAATAGGCGGTTGAAAATTCGCCTAGATGGGTTTGGGAGTGAGTGTGAGATGGTTGGATCTCGTAAGGAGGAAAAGGTTACCAGCAGTGAGTTGGAGAGTGGTTCACACTTCAAGAAGAAGCATCAAGATAAGGAAGGTTAATAGAGAAGATTTAAAGGTAGGAAATCGGGTTTCTGTTCTCCAGGACGAGTGTACTTCAGTGGTTAGTGAGGTGAAACTAACTCCCCTGCTAATCAAGGTAAGAACATTCGGGTTATGGGTGATTCACAGGTAAGATATATGGACTGTGCTTTCTGTAACAGGGATAGGAAGGTGAGACAGACTGTGTGTTTTCCAGGAGCTGGTGTTGATGACATAGTCAACAGCGTCACAAGTGGTGTTCTACAAGGGTCAGTGTTGGGCACTTTGTTGTTCACAATTTAAATAAATGACATATATGAGGGAATAAATAGTGACATAAGCAAGTTTGCCGACGACACCAAAACAGGCCATCGAATTAATTTAGGGAAGGACACTAAATCGCGCAGCAGGAAGGTCTGAATAGACTGATGCAGTGGTCAGAGAAGTGGCAGATGAAATTTAATGTTGACAAATGCAACGTTCTATACGTTGGAAAGGAAAATAACCATAACACTTATAAACAAAATAATGTAGATCATAATATCACTGACTGCAAAAAAGATTTAGGAGTTCTGGTTAGCAGTAATCTAAAACCAAGACAGCAGTGCGTAAGGGTTCACACTAAAGCGAATAAAATTCTTGGCTTCATATCAAGAAGTATAAATAACAGGAGTCTTCAGATTATTCCTCCACTCTATATATCGTTGGTGAAGCCTCATTTAGATTACGCTGCACAGTTCTGCATTCTACTAAAAGTATCTAACCAAGACGAGACTCGCTGCAATGGTTTCAAGGTGGAAAATTTTAGATTTAGATTTAAAAAGGATATAGGAAAGCATTGGTTTGATAATAGAGTTTTAGATGAGTGGAACAAACTCCCGAGTTGCATCATTGAAGCTAAAACGTTGTGTAGTTTTAAAAATAGGTTAGACAAATACATGAGTGGGTGTGAGTTGGACCTGACTGCCTTGGCATTGTTGGTTGCAGAGGTGGCAGTGGGGGCATTGCCAGAGTTTGGTAGGTTGGGGAAGGATCCTTGGGACACAATGGGAGGTGACTGATCAGTGGATCTGTTGGCCAATGCCGGTTTCCTGTTGTCCAGGATTTTCTGGACTGCAGCCTTCCTGACAGGGCAGCCGGGAGAGAGAGCGTGGTGATTATTGCCACAGTGGATGCACTTGGGATTGCTCCTGTTGGGGCATTCTCTGTGAACATGTTCTCCAGCACAGATACTGTAGACGGTTTTCTCCATGGTGCATTTGTTGGTGTTATGGCCAAACTGGTAGCACCTGAAGCCCTGGGTGATTGAGACAAACCTTTCCATACTCACTTGTTCAGGTGTGTATTTCAGGCCACTTTCACAAGCAGCATTCCTGTTGAATTTGTATGCGTTGAGAACCTTGAACTCATTTTCTTGGTTGATCTCTTCAACGAGTTCCTTAGCAGTATACTCACGCATGATGCTGTTGATGCGTGCAACAAACACAGAGCGCTGTGCAACAAACACAGAGCGCTGTGCCTGGAAGTTATCAGGGGGAATGGGAGTGACACCGTCGTTGGTGAGTTTGTCAAGAACATCTCTCTTTACATAAGAACATAAGAAAGGAGGAACACTGCAGCAGGCCTGTTGGCCTATACTAGGCAGGTCCTTCACAATCCATCCCACTAACAGAATAATTGCCCAAAGTAATTTTCAATTCTATCCAAGAAATATGCTTTAATGATTCTATTAACTCAAGTGCGAGTCCCACTCAAATATAACCCCTCTCACTCATGTATTTATCCAACCTAAATTTGAAACTGCCCAAGGTCCTAGCTTCAATAACCCTACTAGGCAGACTTTTCCACTCATCAACTACCCTATTTCCAAACCAATATTTTCCTATATCCTTTCTAAATCTAAACTTATCCAATTTGAATCCATTATTGCGGGTTCTCTCTTGGAGAGATATCCTCAAGACCTTATTTATATCCCCCTTATTAATACCCATCTTCCACTTATATACCTCGATCATGTCTCCCCTCATTCTTCGTCTTACAAGTGAATGTAATTTAAGGGTCTTCAATCTTTCTTCATACGGAAGATTTCTAATGCTATGAATTAACTTTGTCATTCGTCGCTGAATGTTTTCTAACGAATTTATATCCATTCTGTAAAATGGAGACCAGAACTGAGCTGCGTAATCTAGGTGAGGCCTTACTAATGATGTATAAAGCTGTAATATAACCGCTGGACTTCTGTTGCTTACACTTCTTGATATAAATCCCAGTAATCTATTTGCTTTTTTCTTACGGTTAGGCATTGCTGACTTGGTTTAAGGTTGCTTCTTACCATAACCCCCAAATCCTTTTCGCATTCTGTACGGCTGAGTTCAACATTATTAAGCTAGTAGGTGCTAGGGTTATGAACATTCCCGAGCTTTAGAACTTTGCATTTATCTACATTGAACTGCATCTGCCATTTTTCTGACCAGGAATTGAGTTTGTCTAAATCCTCCTGAAGTTCCCTGACATCTACGTCTGAATCGATTATCCTACCTATCTTCGTGTTATCAGCGAATTTGCTCATATCACTAGTAATTCCCTCGCCAAGGTCATTTATATATTAAACAACAACGGGCCCAAAACCGATCCCTGTGGAACGCTACTTGTTACAGATCCCCACTCAGATTTAACCCCATTAATGCACACCCTCTGCTTCCTATTGGTGAGCCATGACTCGATCCATGAAAACACTTTCCCCCCAATGCCGTGAGCAGCCACTTTCTTTAACAGTCTCTGATGTGGTACTCTTATCAAAAGCCTTACTAAAATCCAAATAAACAATATCGAATTCTTTATCATGATCAACTGTCTCAAAAGCCTTACTGAAAAAAGGTAATAAATTAGTTAGGCAGGAACGGCCCCTGGTGAATCCATGTTGAGTATCATTAATCAAATTATGCCTATCGAGATGGCTTATTATGTTATCAGCTATAATCGACTAATAATTTGCCTACAATTGATGTTAGACTTATTGGGCGGTAATTTGATGGTAACGACTTGTCCCCTGCTTTAAAAATAGGAATTACATTAGCCATCTTCCACGTATCAGACACTACACCTGTTTGAAGAGATAGGTTAAAAATGTTAGTTAAGGGTTCACAGAGTTCCATTTTGCATTCCTTAAGAACCCTTGAAAAAAGCTCATCAGGACCTGGCGATTTATTTTGCTTCAAACGGTCTATCTGTTTGATAACCATTTCGGTAGTGACTGTGATACTACATAATTTATCTTCTTCAGGCCCACTAAAATACCTAATTCTTGGGATATTATTAGTGTCTTCTTGAGTGAAAACCGAGAGAAAATAATTATTAAAAATAGAGCACATATCATTCTCCTTGTCAGTAAGATGCCCATAATTATTTTTAAGGGGACCTATCTTATCTCTAACTTTTGTTCTATACACCTTGAAAAACTTTTTGGGTTAGTTTTCGAATCCCTAGCAACTTTAATTTCGTAGTCCCGTTTAGCTTTTCTTATCCCCTTTTTAACGTCCCTCTTAATGTCAATATACTGATTCATAAGATAACCCTCACCTCTTTTGATACGCCTATAAATTCCTTTTTTCTGCCCTAAAAGATATTTGAGCCTATTATTCATCCATTTTGGGTCATTTCTATTCGATCTAATTTCTTTATATGGGATAAATGTTCTTTGGGCAGCATGTATAGTGTTTAGAAAACTGTCATATTGATAGCTCTCTTCATTACCCCAGTCCACAGATGATAAGTGTTCTCTAAGTCCATTGTAATCTGCTAAGCGAAAATCTGGGACCGTTACTGAGTTATCCCTACTATGAAACTTCCATTCAATGCCAAAGGTAATTGATTTGTGGTCGCTTGCGCCGAGTTCCTCTGTAATTTCTAAATTATTAACAAGGGTTTCCTTGTTTGCCAGAACTAAGTCAAGCAGGTTATTTCCCCTTGTAGGTTCTGTCACAAACTGCTTCAAAAAACAATCTTGAACTACTTCTAAGAAGTCGTTAGATTCTAAATTCCCAGTCAAAAAATTCCAATCAATTTGACTAAAATTGAAGTCTCCCAGAATAACTACGTTATCGTGCATTGTGGCCTTAACAATTTCCTCCCATAGTAGTCTCCCTTGGTCCCTATCTAAGTTTGGGGGACGGTATATCACACCTAAAATCAATTTTTCATGCCCCTCTGAAAATTCTATCCAGACAGACTCTGTGTTATTTCAGACTTTATTCCCTTTTTTATGCAACAGTTCAAGCGATCTCGGACATACAGTGCCACTCCACCCCCCTTCCCGAAACTTCTGTCTACTTGGAACAATTTAAAACCCTGTATATGACATTCAGCAGGCATGTCCCTATTTTTCGTATTGAACCACGTCTCAGTTATGGCAAATACATCTTATTCCTAGCACTACGACTATTTGTATAATACACTTTTAAAGACCCTCCTTTCTCTTCACCCTGCTCCATTCTGTTTTTCCACTATACCTATTACTGTCCTTGTTATTGTTAAGATTTTTTATATCAAAGCCTAGATCTATATTTCGACATTCAGTATTTTCCATTTCTAAACCCATACCTCTAACTAATCCTAGTTTAAAGTCCTAACAACACCCTCAACTGAGCTAGCAAGAAAATCCACACCTGCCCTGGATAAGTGAACCCCATCCCTGGCATACATGTCATTTCGGCCATAGAAGTGGTCCCAGTTGCAAATGAATGGTACTGCATTATCCTTACAGTGTTTGTCCAGCCAGCAATTGACACCAATTGCCCTGGACAGCCATTCATCTCCAACTCCTCTCCTTGGCAAAATACCACATATGACAGGGTTCCCACCCTTCTTCCTAATTATGTCTATTGCTGACCTATACCTTTAGTAGGTGGAGTAGTTCCTCTTCCGAGGAGAGCAGTAGTATTGCACCAGAGTGGGTATCAAAGATATCCACTGGTGCAACAGTGCATTACTGCGAATGCAGTCTAGGATTTCTCTTTTGGACTTCTTGTCACCAGTGACACGAAGTCTGACTCTTATATTGGGCATGATGCCCTGTTAGATTAAAACCGATTCAGATAATATGCTGAAAAGAAAATACTTTCCTGTGTAAACTTCATTCTAATTCAGCTGACTTATGAAGGTCAGCCCCTAAGATAGCCTACCCTCGAGGAGGTGAGGGGGACGGGGCCCAAGGCAAAGATCGGCCAGATTTTAAAAAACCACACGGGCTACTGGATGGTCAAAATGCCTTGTTTTAAATCGCCAAGAGGCGAAGTTGCCGAAAAATAAGATGACAGGAAAGTCAGAAGGATAGCAGTGTGAGGAGAGTGTTTTGTGGTTAGGCCAGTGTAGTGGATTGGGTAATGGTTGGGGTAGGATGGGGAAGGATGAGGAATACCATTAGACAAAAGAGATGGCTCAGGTACAGAGTCGTTAATTACTACTACTACTGCTACTTGACATGACCGACCAGAAATATATGATTTCAGAAGAGAGAATGCAGTATTCCTAAGGCTATGGCCAAAAATGATCACTTATTAGACAGCCAGGATCAAAAGTATCAAGTTCAGGAGATAGATCTAACATAATCATCAGCAATGCATTTCCTAGGCAAATATTCACAACTAAGTATACTTTACACCAAGCTGTCTCAGTTGAATGACCTAGTTGATGCACAGCATGAACACAGTAAAACATTACTCCATTGTAGGAGATGAATTGTTCTCCTCCAGCATTTCTTCTGCAGTTCGTTCTTCGTCGTCATCTAACAGTTCATTTGCATCTGGCTGTATGTCTTCAGAGCCCTCAACTGGCACTCTTTCTTTACCATATTTATAGTTTCCTGGACCTGACTATTCAGGAGAAACTTGTGAAAATTTTCACCACATTTCTTCATGATTTTCTTTAGCCCGCATATATTATTGATTTGGGTACTTGCTAGAGTTCTGCCACGCCAGTTTCTGCATGACCTTACATGTTTAGTAGAACTAAAATGTCTTAATCACTTTGTAATCCAGTGGTTGAATCAGACATGTCGTATATGGTGATAAAAACACATTCTTCATATTTGGGTTCGTAGATTGCAAGAATTGAGGATGATACGAGAATACTGAAGAGTGAGAAGAACCTTGAATGAAAAACTTTGTAAGCAGGTACATCTTGACTGAAGGAATAAAATAATTCTTGAACCACTCACTAAACAGGTCTCACTCTTCAATGTTATCTTGTTTATCTACTAAATATCAGGCAAAGTGGTTTTGTCTTTATATTTTAAGGCACAAGAATTCTGTGAGCAATCAAATATAAACTAGCACTTAAAATTGTAGTGATACCGCTCTTGTGGGGAGCCGCAGCAGGACACAATACTGCACCACCTCAGGGGCCCCTTACAATAACAACAAACATTAAAATCACCTGATGCACTAGCGCACAGAACCAAGCTTAGATCATCCTTTGCTGCCTTGAATCCTGGTGCATCTTTCTCTTGCTTGCTAATATAAATTTTGGATGGCATCTTCCAAAATAATCCTGTCTTGGGTTTATTAAGCACTTGCTCAGGTTTGTAGTCATCCTCAGAAATCATTTCCTCCATCTCAGCAGGGAAATTTCCAGCACCTGTGTAGTCAAAAAGACTCGTGTTCCCTGAATAATATTATGCAGCTGATTGCACACTTTAAAATGGATAAACCACCTAGAACTAATTTGTTTTTTTCTGAAGGATTTCCATCCTTTTTTTTGTTGTTGTTTTAGCTGTATTGACCCTCCTGACATTTCACAATCTGAATTACTCCTTGCAGAAGCTCTTAGCCTCATCTCATTTTGTCTAATTGATTCTTTAACACCAATTTCCATCACACATGTTTATCATCTCATTTTTTTCAAAGTAGGCATAGTCTCACATTTACACTGAACTTTTTCTTAGTACCTCCAGCACCACTTGGGTGATGAAAAGAAGCAATAGACAAGAAAGTAAAGTATGGGACTCCTCCAGGAGCATGGGTGACTGTTTCCAGCAGGGAATCATACTAGGCCTTCCCCTAAAACATTTGGCTACCGCCCACAGGATGAGTATGGGGTCAGTGAGTTGGACCTGACTAGCTTGTGCTACTAGGTCAGATGCCGTGCTCCTCCCTTAAGTGAATGTGACTGACCTGACTAGGTTAAGGCATTGGCTTAATCCGGTGGGAGAATTGGACTTGCCTCGCATGGGCCAGTAGGCCTGCTGCAGTATTCCTTTTTTCTTATGTTCTTATGTAACCCTAAAACAGTAGACCCTCCTTAGGCTCAGAGGGAAATATCCCACTGCGCGATCTATCCAGATTCCGCACCAAAAAAAAAAAAAAACGTGAATTTATGCTTATTTTCCTTACTCTGGAATCTGGAATTTATCTGGAGAGGGTTTTGGGGGTCAACACCCCCGCGGCTCTGAGACCAGGCCTCATGGTGGATCAGGGTCTGATCAACCAGGCTGTTACTGCTGGCCGCACGCAAGCTGACGTACGAATCACAACCCGGTTGGTCAGGTACTGACTTTAGGTGCCTGTCCTATGCCTTCTTGAAGACAGCCAGGGGTCTATTGGTAATCCCCCTTATGTATGCTGAGAGGCAGTTGAACAGTCTTGGGCCCCGGACACTTATTATGTTCTCTCTGTGTACTCGTGGCGCCCCTGCTTTTCATGGGGAAAATGTTGCATCTCCTGCCAAGTCTTTTACTTTCATAGGGAGTGATTTTCGTGTGCAAGTTTGGTACTAATCTCTCTAGGATTTTCCAAGTGTATATTACCATGTATCTCTATCGCCTTCATTCCAGGGAATACAGATCAAGGGCCTTCAACCGTTCCCAGTAATTTATGTGTGCCGTGAAAGTTCTTTGAACACTCTCCAGGTCAGCAATTTTGCCAGCCTTGAAGGGGGCAGTTAGTGTACAGCAGTATTCCAGCCTAGAGAGAACAAGCGATTTGAAGAAATCATCATGGGCTTGGCGTCCTTCGTTTTGAAGTTTCTCATTATCCATCCTATCATTTTCCTAGCAGATGCGGTAGATACATTGTTGTGGTCTTTGAAGGCGAGATTCTCTGACATTATCACTCTCAGGTCCGTCACATTATTTTTTCGCTCTATTGTATGGTTAGAATTTGTTGTATACCCTGATGCAGTTTTAATTTTCTCAAGTTTTCCATATCTGAGCAGTTGAAATTTCTCTTCATTGAACTTCATATTGTTTTGAGTGGCCCATTTGAAGATTTGGTTTATATCCGCTTGGAGTCTTGCGGTGTCTTCGATGGAGGTCACTGTCATGGCAATCCGGGTGTCATCCGCACACGAAGACACGGATCTATGGCTTACATCTGTGTCCATGTCAGATATGAGGATGAGAAATAGAATGGGAGATAATACTGTGAGTTGTGGAACAGAGCTTTTCACCGTAGCTGCCTCAGACTTTACTTTGTTTACTATTACTCTTTGTGTTCTACATGTTAGGAAGTTATAGATCCATCTACCAACTTTTCCTGTTATTCCTTTAACACGCATTTTGTGCGCTATTACACCATGGTCACACTTGTCGAAAGCTTTTGCAAATCTGTGTATACTACATCTGTATTTCGTTTATCCTCTATAGTCTACAGCATCCAGGACCTTGTCATAGTGATCCAGTAGCTGGGACAAGCAGGAGCGACTTGCTCTAAACCCGTGTTGCCCTGGGTTGTATGCTTCTTTTTTACCACCCACGAAATGTGGACTTGTGTATAAAATTTCAATAACAATTTATTGAAAAAGTTATTTGTGGACGCTCAGAGTGTGAATTTATTTTATATAAAACCAATGAAAAAGTTTCAAATTATGAGGCCTAAATTAAAACTTCAACATTGTGCTAAGTATAAACCGCCAAAATAGAAAGAAAAAAGGGTGTGAAAGTCAAATTTTATTTCAAAGAGCTACATGATATTGATTCAGCTCTGTGATTACATCTTTTTATATAAACATTCTTTGGAAAGTCTTTTAATGCGAAACATTTTGGGCAGTCTGAACTAGTACGGTACTTAAGAAATACTTAATATTAATACAGGTATTTAGATAAGGATCATAAAATGCATTTTTATATTTTTTGTGGCTTATGAAAAAGTCTATCTTTGTACTGAGTTTGGTGTTAAGAGTTTGTTGATGACAGTGATCTGCTTTGTGACATTTTGTGTTTAATTTACTTTGCCAGTTGGTGGCTGAGCTAAATGCCTTATTGTGGGATAGTTTGGTGTCGAATGATATAAAGAATGAATGGATTATTTTGTGAGAGTTTTCTGGTGACACAATGTTCTGGCTAGAGTAATTTAATCTTAAACTTAAATATTGAATAACTGTCAAGGATTAGGTTTTAGAAGATGAATATTGATTATCTTTCCAACCTCAGCCAGGTTGTAAAGGTGATCTCTGTAAATAAAAGCATTTGTTATTTTTAATGACAATCGACAGGGATATCAGCCACAGTGCCGTGTCTTCCTTTGCAGATAACACCCGAATCTGCATGACTGTGTCCACCATTGAAGACACTGCAAGACTCCAAGCAGACATCAACCAAATCTTTAAATGGGCTACAGAAAACAATATGATGTTCAATGATGAGAAATTTCAATTACAGTACTCCGACATGGAAAACGTGAGGAAATTAAAATTTCATCAGAGTATAAAACAAATTCCAACCACACAATAGAGCGAAAAACTAATGTCAAAGACCTGGGAGTGATCATGACAGATGATCTCACCTTCAAGGACCATAACACTGTAGCAATCGCATCTGCCAGAAAAATGACAGGATGGATAATGAGAACCTTCAAAACCAGGGATGCCAAGCCCATGTTGACACTTTTCAGGTCTCTTGTTCTATCTAGGCTGGAATATTGCTGCACACTAACTGCACCTTTCAAGGCAGGTGAAATTGCTGACCTAGAAAATGTACTGAGAACATTCACGGCACGCATAACTGCGATAAACCACCTCAATTACTGGGAACGCTTGAAGTTCCTAAACCTGTACTCTCTAGAACGCAGGCGGGAGAGATACATTATTATATACACTTGGAAAATCCTAGAGGGATTAGTACCAAACTTGCACACGAGTGTCACTCCTTACGAAAGCAAAAGACTCGGCAGACGATGCAACATCCCCCCAATGAAAAGCAGGGGTGCCACTAGCACGTTGAGAGACAACACAATAAGTGACAGGGGCCCAAGACTGTTCAACTGCCTCCCAGCATACATAAGGGGGATTACCAATAGTCCCCTGGCTGTCTTCAAGCGGGCACTGGATAGGCACCTAAAGTCGGTGCCTGACCAGCCAGGCTGTGGTTCGTACGTTGGACTGCGTGCTGCCAGCAGTAACAGCCTGGTTGATCAGGCTCTGATCCAACATGAGGCCTGGTCACAGACCGGGCCGCAGGGGCGTTGACCCCTGGAACTCTCTCCAGGTAAACTCCAGGTAAGATATTACAAAAAAAAGCAATAGGAATTCACTTTGACTGTCTTGGGTTATCCTAGGTAATTTACACATATATACTATGATATTCGTAGTCACCTAAATTTGTGTAACTATACTTATGCATACCTGTACCTAAATAAACTTACTAATATGTATATTTTCCTTACAGTGCACAGACTACCTTCCAAGGAAGAGTGTCGTGAAATATGGAGGTCGGCAGATGCTGTATGTTTTGATGTCGACTCCACTGTTATTGTGGATGAAGGCCTTGACCAGCTGGCTAGCTTTTGTGGTAAAGCTGCCGCCGTTAAGAAATTGTAAGTTATGAGTTTTTTCCCCTGGTAATTTTACAATTGTATGACTGTAGCATCACCATTAACGAAGACTTGAACTCTGTATCATTATGTCATATCACATGTAATTCTTCAGTTAATATAAGATTATGTAAGGCTCTTAATTTTGTTATTAGTCACTGTGGATGTTGTGCATTACTTAGAATGTCAATACTATTATTATATTAGAGTAATACATATAGTAGTACTAATAGTACTAACAATATAGTAACAGTATTGACAAGCAAGGTTAAGCACTGTTAAGTCTAATCAATTACTGAATAAGTGACCAGGCAGGCACAGTCTTACCTCGAAAGACTCAGTTTTTAGCGAGCCGCTAACCAGACTGAAAGTCGAAGACCTAAATGAATTTTTTATGAGTGCCACAGAACTTGGTAGACGCAAGCCTATCTGACATTACCCTGACGCCAAATGACTTCAAAAAGGCAATAAATGACATGCCCATGCACTCCGCTCCGGGCCCAGACTCATGGAACTCCGTGTTCATCAAGAACTGCTTTTAACATCCTATGGAGAGGGAGCATGTACACTGGGGTCGTCCCGCAGTTACTAAAAACAACAGACATAGCCCCACTCCACAAAGGGGGCAGTAAAGCAATAGCAAAGAACTACAGACCAATAGCGCTAACGTCCCATATAAAAAATTTTGAAAGGGTTCTAAGAAGCAAGATCGTCACTTATCTAGATACCCATCAATTACACAACCCAGGGCAGCATGGGTTTAGAGCAGGTCGCTCCTTTCTGTCCCAACTACTGGACCACTACGACAAGGTCCTGGATGCTCTAGAAGACAAACAGAATGCAGATGTTATATACACAGACTTTGCAAAAGCCTTTCACAAGTGTGACCATGGTGTAATAGTACACAAAATGCGTGATAAAGGAATAACAGGAAAAGTTGGTAGATGGATCTATAATTTCCTAACAAGTAGAACACAAAGAGTAGTAGTCAACAGAGTAAAGTCTGAGGCGGCTAATGTGAAAAGCTCTGTTCCACAAGGAACAGTACTCGCTCCCATCCTGTTCCTCATCCTCATATCGGACATAGACAGGGATATAAGCCACAGTGCAGTGTCTTCCTTTGCAGATGGCACCCGAATCTGCATGACAGTGTCCAACGTTGAAGACACTGCAAGACTCCAATCAGACATCAACCAAATCTTTAAATGGGCTGCAGAAAACAATATGAAGTTCAATGATGAGAAATTTCAATTACTCCGATACGGAAAACGTGAGGAAATTAAAATTTCCTCGGAGTACAAAACAAATTCCAACCACACAATAGAGCGAAAAACTAATGTCAAAGACCTGGGAGTGATAATGTCAGAGGATCTCACCTTCAAGGACCATAACACCGTAGCAATTGCATCTGCTAGAAAAATGACAGAATGGATAATGAGAACCTTCAAAACCAGGGATGCCAAGCCCATGTTGACACTTTTCAGGTCGCTTGTTCTATCTAGGCTGGAATATTGCTGCACACTAACTGCACCTTTCAAGGCAGGTGAAATTGCTGACATAGAAAATGTAGAGAACCTTCACAGCACGCATAACTGCGATAAACCACCTCAATTACTGGGAACGCTTGAAGTTCATAAACCTGTACTCCCTAGAACGCAGGAGGGAGAGATACATTATTATATACGTACACTTGGAAAATTCTCGAGGGATTAGTACCAAACTTGCACACGAGAGTCACTCCCAACGAAAGCAAAAGACTCGGCAGACGATGTAACATCCCCCCCAATGAAAAGCAGGGGTTCCACTAGCACGTTGAGAGACAACACAGTAAGTGTCAGGGGCCCAAGACTGTTCAACTGCCTCCCAGCATACATCAGGGGAATCACCAACAAACCCCTGGCTGTCTTCAAGCAGGCACTGGACAGGCACCTAAAGTCTGTACCTGACCAGCCAGGCTGTGGTTCGTATGTTGGACTGCGTGTGGCCAGCAGTAACAGCCTGGTTGATCAGGCTCTGATCCAACATGAGGCCAGGTCACAGACCGGGCCGCAGGGGCGTTGGCTGTGATTCGTACGTTGGACTGCGTGTTGCCAGCAGTAACAGCCTGGTTGAGCAGGCTCTGATCCAACATGAGGCCTGGTCACAGACCGGGCCGCAGGGGCGTTGACCCCTGGAACTCTCTCCAGGTATCTCTACAGGAAACAGTTTTTTTTTAATCCGTTACAAAGTACAGTGTACAATAATACTAAGCAGAGAGAAATGATGGATTTATGAGGTTTACAGGGTATTACCTGAATTATCATGTGCAAGTAATTTGGGCGAGGTAAGTGGGACTTAGTCACAGTAGGTCGCAGAACTGTCACTCCCTCGATGCCCACTCCATCACTACTCTCACAAAAAGCTAGACCTGACATTAAATTAATAATTACAGCTACTCTGGTAAATTAAAATTGTGTGGACTGTATACTATATTGGTTTACTTGCTGGGTACACCAAATATAACTATTAGTACATTACATATAATACAATGGTGTTATTAGAAAAGAAATTCATATTACCACTTACCATTTAATTACTGGATCACAATTTTTGTGTAACACACCTTGACGTTACCCTAATAGCTAGAGTTTACGATGGCCAATGCAAAAACTACTATACATTATGGGTAAGCATCAAGTAGCTAAGGTCTGTTGCTGGGAAGAATCGGAGTCCCCTATTTTTCCGTCCTAGTAGCCGAATTGTAAGGGTTTTTCACACTATTTATCCCAATTCTTCAGCGGGAACGTGTCAGCAATTTCTAAATTACGGATTGAGGCCGATATACACCAACTGAACTTCGTTGATGCCTGATTACATTGCATAATTAACAGACCAGTGTTCACACATTCAGTTTCACTATGGCGTCCTCCTCTCAGTCTTGCTGCTGTTCCACATCATCCCCCTCACTCGAAATTTCTCGAACTGTCAAATCAGCATCACATTTTAATATACATTTATTAGTTAGTTTAATATCTTTATTATGCACCCCATACCCATCCTGTGGGCGGTAGTCAAAAGATTACAGAGGTACATAATTGGTCCAGGGACTGGACTCCAAAGTTTTGATAGCTGAACAAGTTACAGTGGTAATGAACTAGATCTGATCACAATTATGACAAGTTACAAAGGTAATAGGCTCCAGGTAGAGCTGGTCACAATCATGACAGTTACAAAGGTAATGAATCATAAACATGTCCATATATGGTTACAATCATGAACAAATTACAGAGTAAGGAGCAATTAACAAACATTCTAGGGAATGCATCCGTTGTCCTAACAACAGATGTTGCTAGGTGCCTGTCCCTCTTCGGCAGGACAGCCAGACAGCCATTGTAAACAGCAGCAGGTTGTGCCAGGATCTGCTGCTTGCAGGAACACCACCGACCCTCCCTAAGAGGTCCAAGAGGTCAGCGACTCCGCTAGCAGCCCGAGGGAGAGCTGCCCTGGGGACGTGTCAACGTCCTGCTGGACGCCAATTTGATTGCAGATCCCAGGCCCTCTGTCTGCTGGGAGGGGGGCTGTTGGTTGTTCCCACCTGGAGCCCTCCGGGTGCCCAGACATCCACCGTGTGCACGGATGTTGAAGCTTGAGGAACTGAGTGCACACTGCCTGTGGCACACCTGACAGCTGCCTCGCAGTCGAACTCCACGGCGCTGTCACTGCAGTGGAAGTTCCCGTGAGCCCGGCACATCCTGTGCCATCGCTGACATCTGGGCTAGGAAAGGAAAAGTACCCTCTACAGTTGGGGTGGTGCTGGGAGTTGGGTGGATGAGGCGCAGGGGTGAGGGGTTATGAGAGGGTCACTGTTTACCACACAGGGGGCAGCCCGGGGAGGGAAGTGAGGGGCACTTCCCTACACACTGGTTGTGCACTGTTGTTTACACTGTCCTGCCTACAACAAACACAACATTTATTTGTTTCCCATGCACATCTTGAAAGATATGGGCATGTGACTCCCCAAAACCAGTGTTCCCTTTATCTTCACCCACACACCCCGCCCCCTTCCCCCGGCGGGGTGGGGGAGGAGGCACTGTCTGGTCCAGCCTGACTTGGGACACTCAGCCCCAACCCTCCCAAACTGCACAAAACTTCCACTGTTTACGCTGAAACGATGCACTGGGATGTCCTCTCGCTGCTCTGGAATCTTCCCAGACCATTCACACAGAGTCCTGTTCAGTCGTGACCTGGTCAGCCTCTTTGATCAGGAGCTATCCTTGAAAATCCCGGAGCTAGCCCTCCAAACTCCCTGCTGCGTCGGCTACCAGGACAAGTGTCTACCTGGAGAGAATTCCAGGGGTCAACGCCCCCGCGGCCCGGTCTGTGACCAGGCCTCTTGTTGGACCAGAGCAGTGTGTGTGCATTTATTATATTATTCAAATTTACACTTGATGAATTTAGAAAAATTCATTTTTTTTCGGAATAATAATAATAACATTATTTTTAAATGTACACTACATAGATATCATAGTTTGCAGTTAGTGTATAATACAGATTAAATAATTCCATAGTTATGAAAGGCATTTTAGGTAGACTTAAATTAAGACTTGTCTGTGAAAGCATTATGCACCACTCTGTTAAATTATTGTCAGGTCAGTCTATTACATTTTGATGGATTGTCCCGTTCATCAAAGAGCACGTTAGTCTCATTTCAGCTGCCTTCTCCAATACCCTGACCTACTCACTTTGTCTTGTCTCTCTCTCTCTCTCGCTCTCTCTCTCTCTCTCTCTCTCTCTCCCTCTCTCTCGTCTCTCGTCTCTCTCTCTCGTCTCTCTCTCTCTCACACACACCAGTTTGGAACCCACACCTAGCCAAGCACGTGAAGAAGCTCGAGAAAGTGCAAAGGTTTGCAACAAGACTAGTCCCGGAGCTAAGGGGTATGTCCTACGAGGAGAGGTTAAGGGAAATCGACCTGACGACACTGGAGGACAGGAGAGATAGGGGGGACATGATAACAACATATAAGATACTGAGAGGAATTGACAAAGTGGACAGAGACAGAATGTTTCAGAGATGGGACACAGCAACAAGGGGACACAGATGGAAGTTGAAGACTCAGATGAATCACAGAGATGTTAGGAAGTATTTATTCAGTCACAGAGTGGTCGGGAAGTGGAATAGTTTAGGAAGCGATGTAGTGGAGGCAGGCTCCATACATAGCTTTAAGAAGAGGTATGATAAAGCTCATGGCGCAGGGAGAGTGGCCCAGTAGCGGCCAGTGAAGAGGCGGGGCCAGGAGTTATGACTCGACCCCTGCAACCACAACTAGGTGAGTACAACTAGGTGAGTACACACACACAGCAAATGTAGTCCCAATCTTTAAAAAAGGAGACAGACATGAAGCACTAAACTACAGACCAGTGTTACTGACATGTATAGTATGCAAAGTCATGGAGAAGATTATCAGAAGAGTGGTGGAACACCTAGAAAGGAATGAGGTTATCAACGACGGCCAACACGGTTTCAAGGACGGGAAATCCTGTGTCACAAACCTACTTAGTTCTATGACAGGGCGACAGCAGTAAGACAAGAGAGAGAGGGGTGGGTAGATTGCATTTTCTTGGACTGTAAGAAGGCGTTTGACACAGTTCCACACAAGAGATTAGTGCAAAAGCTGGAGGACAAGGCAGGGATAACAGGGAAGGCACTCCAATGGATCAGGGAATACCTGTCAGGAAGACAGCAGCGAGTCATGGTACGTGGCGAGGTGTCAGAGTGGGCGTCTGTGACGAGTGGGGTTGCACAGGGGTCAGCCCTAGGACCGGTGCTGTTTCTGGTATTTGTGAACGACATGACGAAAGGAATAGACTCCGAAGTGTCCCTGTTTGCAGATGATGTGAAGTTGATGAGAAGAATTCAATCGGACGAGGACCAGGCAGAACTACAAAGGGATCTGGACAGGCTGCAAGCCTGGTCCAGCAATTGGCTCCTGGAATTCAACCCCACCATGTGCAAAGTCATGAAGATTGGGGAAGGGCAAAGAAGACCGCAGACGGAGTACAGTCTAGGGGGCCAGAGACTACAAACCTCACTCAAGGAAAAGGATCTTGGGGCGCACATCAATCAAATAACTGCTGCAGCATACGGGCGCCTAGCAAACCTAAGAACAGCATTCCGACATCTTAATAAGGAATCGTTCAGGACCCTGTACACTGTGTACGTTAGGCCCATATTGGAGTATGCAGCACCAGTTTGGAACCCACACCTAGCCAAGCACGTAAAGAAACTAGAGAAAGTGCAAAGGTTTGCAACAAGACTAGTCCCGGAGCTAAGGGGTATGTCTTACGAAGAGAGGTTAAGTTAAATCGACCTGACGACACTGGAGGACAGGAGGGATAGGGGGGACATGATAACGACATATAAAATACTGAGAGGAATTGACAAGGTGGAGAGTGACAGAATGTTCCAGAGATGGGACACAGCAACAAGGGGACACGGTTAAAAGTTGAAGACTCAGATGAATCACAGGGATGTTAGGAAGTATTTCTTCAGTCACAGAGTGGTCAGGAAGTGGAATAGCTTGGGAAGCGATGTAGTGGAGGCAGGATCCATTCATAGCTTTAAGAAGAGGTATGATAAGGCTCACGACGAAGGGGGAGAGAGACCCAGTAGCGACCAGTGAAGAGGCGGGGCCAGGAGCTATGAATCGACCCCTACAACCACAACTAGGTGAGTACACACACATCAACCAGATAACTGCTGCAGCATATGGGCGCCTGGCAAACCTGAGAATAGCGTTCCGATACCTCAGTAAGGAATCATTCAAGACTCTGTACGCCGTGTACGTCAGGCCCATACTGGAGAATGCAGCACCAGTTTGGAACCCACACCTGGTCAAGCACGTCAAGAAATTAGAGAAAGTGCAAAGGTTTGCAACACTAGTTCCGGAGCTAAGGGGAATGTCCTACGAAGAATGGTTAAGGAAAATCGGCCTGACGACACTGGATGACAGGAGGGTTAAGGGGAACATGATAACGACATACAAAATACTGTGAGGAATTGACATGGTGGATAGAGACAGGATGTTCTAGAGATGGGACACAGAAACAAGGGGTCACAATTGAAAGTTGAAGACTCAGATGAGTCAAAGGGATGTTAGGAATATTTCTTTAGTCATAGAGTTGTCAGGAAGTGGAATACTAGTCTGGCTAGTGACGTAGTGGAGGCAGTAACCATTCATAGTTTTAAGACGAGGTATGATAAATTTTGTAGAGCAGGAGAGAGAGAGAGGACCTAGTAGCGATCAGTAAAGAGGCGGGGCCAGGAGCTATGACTCGACCCCTGCACACGCCCCGATGGCATGGTGGCTAGCGCTCTTGCTTTATGCACGGAGGGCCTGGGTTCAATTCCCGGCGGGGCCGAAACATTTCGAAGTGTTTCGTTACACACACACATACATACAACATGCCTAGTGTCTAATCGACATGTGCCTAGGACAAAATGGTAACTAACACATTCTCTGTCTCTCTCTCTCTCTCTATTTGTTATCTTTATTTTAATTTCTTGTGCTTAGCGGACAGAGGACCGAGTCTCCACCAGTCCTTGCGCTGAATAGCTCACTCACATTTAACTCTCATCCTAAATTAAATAATAATTAGTAAAATTGAAATACCTATAGATATTCACGCAAGATGTTATAATAAAAATATTTTGCCAACAGAACCGTGGAAGCAATGCAGGGAGGAATAGAATTTCGGACAGCCTTGAGGACCAGACTTGATCTGCTGCAACCAAGGCTGGAAACAATTCAGAAATTCACCAGAGCTAATCCTCCAATTCTCACCAAGGATATTGAGTATGTGATTTTTTCACAATGTCATCAAGAGATTTGTATGCTAGATTTATACATTATTACTGAATATATTGTAGAACATAACATCATTTTACTTAAAAATTTGAAGACATTGAACATTTTTTTTATCACTTAGCAATAAATAGTGTTCCTGGGTGTAAGTCAACTCTTGTGGGAATACTTAGGTTCCTGGGTGTGGGTCAACTCTTGTGGGAATACTTAGGTTCCTGGATGTGGGTCAACTCTTGTGGGAATACTTAGGTTCCTGGGTGTGGGTCAACTCTTGTGGGAATACTTAGGTTCCTGGGTGTAGGTCAACTCTTGTGGGAATACTTAGATTCCTGGGTGTAGGTCAACTCTTGTGGGAATACTTAGGTTCCTGGGTGTAGGTCAACTCTTGTGGGAATACTTAGGTTCCTGGGTGTAGGTCAACTCTTGTGGGAATACTTAGGTTCCTGGGTGTAGGTCAACTCTTGTGGGAATACTTAGGTTCCTGGGTGTAGGTCAACTCTTGTGGGAATACTTAGGTTCCTGGGTGTAGGTCAACTCTTGTGGGAATACTTAGGTTCCTGGGTGTAGGTCAACTCTTGTGGGAATACTTAGGTTCCTGGGTGTAGGTCAACTCTTGTGGGAATACTTAGGTTCCTGGGTGTAGGTCAACTCTTGTGGGAATACTTAGGTTCCTGGATGTGGGTCAACTCTTGTGGGAATACTTAGGTTCCTGGATGTGGGTCAACTCTTGTGGGAATTCTTAGGTTCCTGGATGTGGGTCAACTCTTGTGGGAATACTTAGGTTCCTGGATGTGGGTCAACTCTTGTGGGAATACTTGGGTTCCTGGGTGTAGGTCAACTCATGTGGGAATACTTAGGTTCCTGGATGTGGGTCAACTCTTGTGGGAATACTTAGGTTCCTGGATGTGGGTCAACTCTTGTGGGAATACTTAGGTTCCTGGGTGTAGGTCAACTCTTGTGGGAATACTTAGGTTCCTGGGTGTAGGTCAACTCTTGTGGGAATACTTAGGTTCCTGGGTGTAGGTCAACTCTTGTGGGAATACTTAGATTCCTGGGTGTAGGTCAACTCTTGTGGGAATACTTAGGTTCCTGGGTGTAGGTCAACTCTTGTGGGAATACTTAGGTTCCTGGGTGTAGGTCAACTCTTGTGGGAATACTTAGGTTCCTGGGTGTAGGTCAACTCTTGTGGGAATACTTAGGTTCCTGGGTGTAGGTCAACTCTTGTGGGAATACTTAGGTTCCTGGGTGTAGGTCAACTCTTGTGGGAATACTTAGGTTCCTGGGTGTAGGTCAACTCTTGTGGGAATACTTAGGTTCCTGGATGTGGGTCAACTCTTGTGGGAATACTTAGGTTCCTGGATGTGGGTCAACTCTTGTGGGAATTCTTAGGTTCCTGGATGTGGGTCAACTCTTGTGGGAATACTTAGGTTCCTGGATGTGGGTCAACTCTTGTGGGAATACTTGGGTTCCTGGGTGTAGGTCAACTCATGTGGGAATACTTAGGTTCCTGGATGTGGGTCAACTCTTGTGGGAATACTTAGGTTCCTGGATGTGGGTCAACTCTTGTGGGAATACTTAGGTTCCTGGGTGTAGGTCAACTCTTGTGGGAATACTTAGGTTCCTGGGTGTAGGTCAACTCTTGTGGGAATACTTAGGTTCCTGGATGTGGGTCAACTTGGTCTGACGTTGACCATTAATTTTCTGACTCGAGCCGAAACGTCGTCACAAGTTTTTTCCCTCCTGTGCGGGTTATTTGTGTATTGTTCCAGTCAAGGTATTGTCTTTTTACTCTTCATGTCTAGGCTATTTTTTTTTTTTCAAAATATCCATACTTTTATGCTTATTCCTTTATTTGGCACATCCAGCATCTTGGGTGCTATGCTTAATATTCAGAAACGAGATGGAGTAATGGAGATAAAAAAAATCAATTGAATAACACATGTTTCAGTCAAAAGGCAGCACGGGAGATTATTTACATTAAAGGTGAGACTAGAACTTTCCTTCCCAAAATTGACTTCCTGTAGACTAACTGCAAAGAGGAGGGGAAATATTCCATGAGGTGTTCTAATGAAATTTGGCATGCAGAGCGGAATAACGATTATTTTTCGTAAAATTTATGGCTTGCTATATTGGTTTTTCTCCGGTGCAACTCAAAACTTGGGTAAAAATAGTTAAATTGTTTTAATGAAAATGTGTTGTTGGGATGCATGTTACTCGGGAAAACTGTATCAGTTCTGAAGAGTTATTAGTTTATTAAATCTGTTTTTTTCATATAGGAATGCGAGTGTTTTCACAAGTGTTTTTGATGTGAATTATTTGTTTTTATTTTAGCTAGTAGATTTGTGCCAATAATTTGCTTAGACTGTAAGTTTTGCATGGCTCAAAATATTTTAATAATTAATGGTCCTAGCCTGTATTATAAAGATTTATTTTTAAAATTATCTTTTCTCGGTGAGATTTCAACTAATAAAGTTGTTTGCTCTTGATCTCGGCAACTTAATTTTAATTTGCTTGATGCTTGTGTTATATCTCACCACTTCATAAAGAGGTATTATGCATTTTTTTTTTTTTTTAGGAATTCCCTTTTAATTTACCAATATAATTTTACTTTTGTTCTCTGCAGTGCATCTTGGAATATAAATGTTTACATTCATATAGTGGCCATCCTTTTTTCCTCAGTTGATGCATTATTATATTATTATTACAATCAAAACGAAGCACTAAACCCACAAGGGTCATACAGAACTGTGGGCGGGATATGCTAAAAAAGAAATATGCGAAGATCAGAGACCAGAGAGGCTGAGTCAGTAAGGGGAGTGGGGAGTATTAAAGGAAAAATATCGTAAAAAAATGGTCCAGACTGTCAGAGAGGAGTAGGTTGGTGACGACGTTGAAATTAAATTCTGTGTGCTCGCTGATATACAGGACAGTCTATTAAGAGATGGTGAAATGACAACGGAACCTGACAATTCTCAGAGTGATGCTGAGCGTTTCTTCATGAGATACCTCGTGACGTGTGTGTCCAATACGTAGGCAGGAGAGTTTAGTTTCCCAAACAAGATGGTTTGACAGAATGCAATTTATTATGTACCAACTCAGACCACCGTTGTTGCCAACGGTTTCAAAGTTCTCTAGAGATTACTGCAAAATAGTCTGAGAATAGAATACTCCTATGGGAAATGAGGTCATGAATGGCTGATGGCGCAGCAGTCTGCCTGCTCATTGCCCCGAACATCCACATGCTCAGGAACCCAGCGGAAAACGATATCTTTGTGTTTACTAGAAATGCGGCGCAACCAAAGTTGTACACGAATTACGATGGGATGAGAAGAGGCAGATTGTTAGATAACCTGTAATGCACTAAAGGAGTCTGTACTATGTACTAGGAATGTTGAGGTAGGCAGAGATGCAATTCGTATAACGGCCATAAGAATTGCTTTTCAGCTCAGCTGTGAAAATGACCTTGTATAAAATGGACGTTGTAAAGTACTACATATCTAGCTTGATAATGCGACATTGTGTATTATGGCAGCTAGCAATACTTTTAACTCATAATGGATACTTCGAGCTGGAATAGAAGCAATTAATAATTTTTTTTTTCAGTAGTATTTGAGTATCCATCTATCGTTCTGTAGTTTCTTCACATGATTTACACAATGTCCAATCACAGACCAATGTTGATTTCACAGAATATGGTACCCAGCTGTACATATAAAGATACGTATATATTTTTTACACGTAGTATGTAAGGGTTTCAAGAATTGATACTATTCTAAGGAGAGAGAAATTCCATGTAATATACACATGAACAATACTTAAGGGTATAGTCTCAAATCTACACACTACCATAACAACGTACAGTCAAACCTCGGTTTTCGTATGCCCTAGTTTTCGTACGATTCAGTTTTTGACAACTTTTTTCATCACAATTTTGTCCCAGTTTTCGTACAGTTGAAAATGGTTCGTACCAAACTCGTCCGCCGCGTGACTCGGCCACTCATTTCCTGCCCATGGACCAGTAGGTCATTTCAAACTTCAAAAAACTCTACACCAAAGCACTGTTTCAAAGGTGCTTTGAAGTAACCTCAGACACTGAATATACCCCAAGAGAGTTCTGGAGGAATCACTTCAATATCCTCAATTGCATAAGCCTTATAGATAAGGCTTGGCAGGGAGTGACTTCCAGGACGATGAACTCTGCTTGGAGAAAACTGTGGCCAGAATGTGTCCTCGAGAAGGATTTTGAAGGGTTTGAGGCTCACCCTGACGACCCTACGCCTGTTGTGGAATCTATTGTGTCTTTGGGGAAGTCTATGGGGTTGGATGTGAGTAGCCAGGATGTGGAAGAGTTGGTGGACGACCACAGGAAAGAGCTAACCACTGAAGAGCTGCAAGACCTTCAACTGGAACAGCAACAGACCACAACTGAGAAAATTGCTTCAGAGGAGGAGGAAGAGAGAGGGAAGAATGTGCCATCTTCAGTGATTAAGGACATGTGGGCAAAGTGAAATAAGTTGCAAAGTTTTGTGGAGAAATATCACCCTAACTAAGCTGTTGCATGCCATCCCTGCAACATGTTCAATGACAATGCCTTGTCCCAGTGACTCTCAAGCTGGTCCTAGTGCCAGTAAAAGACAAAGAAGGGAAGTAACCCCAGATAGGGCCTTGATACGTGAATTCCTTATGGACGGGGTTTTCCCTTCCAAACAATAACCTCTCCTCCTCCCTCTTCCCCCTCCTCGCCGTCTTCCATACGCCAACAAGATAAATGGATAAATGTTCATTTATCCATTTCATTAGTCATTTATATTTATTTCTCAATGTTTTCTGTATGTAAAACTATAGTTATTCTCTATAAAATGTATTTTTTGTTAATATTTTTGGGTGTCTGGAACAGATTAATTGGATTTACATTATTTCTTATGGGAAATATTGCTTCATTTTTCGTACGGTTCGGTTTTCGTCACTTTTTCGAACGGATTAATCATGAAAACCGAGGTTCCACTGTGCTGGAGTGAGTGACATGGGAGAAAGTATAAAAATAAGACACATTGAAAAGCAGGAGCACCATGAGAACAGTATCCATGGTCAATATCCATGGTACAAGAATATTCAACCTGCTGCCTTCAGATATCAGAAATAGTGCCCAAACATGTACGTATAGATTTTTTTATTAGGAAGTTGGATCACCACCTCTGCCAAGTACCATATCGAATAGACTGTATTATTAGATCAAAGATATACAATACACCAGTAAGTTGAAAAGACACATTTGCAACATCTGAGCATCTTTATCTGATAGACTTTTCACCTGGTAGGCAAAACATATTTCAAAGATACTCAAATGTACAAATATCTTATTCATCAACTCGGCTGTGACGGCTATGTGCACCAAAGGCCTGGTTAAACAGGCCTGGCTGCAGGCTGGGCTGTTAAGGTAGAAAAAAGACCTCAAAACCATTCACAGGTATATCACAGGTTTATGAAAATTACACAGACTCCCACAGTATCCTCAGCTGTACTGTATACTACTTTTTTTTTTCAGTCGATTGGTTGATGCTTTGCAAGAGCGTGGAGTAGATGTTTACCTCGTATCTGGCGGATTCCTATCTCTTATTGCACCAGTAGCAAAGATGCTTAATATTCCATTGGAAAATATCTTTGCGAATCGACTTAAATTCTATTTTGATGGTAAGTGTATGCATGGATTTTGGATGCATATTTTGATCTAAGCTGCTTTTTATATTTATTTTTTCTTCTCTTAAATGTTTTTCAAAATAGAATATTGCAGTATATATTATTTTCAAATACAATACTATAATGTGCATTGTCTGCATTAAGAAGCTTGACTTGTTTTACACTTACTGCTACTGTATATTGACAAGGAAAGCCTCAAAAAAGTAGAAATCAAGTGCTCATTACAGGGGTCAAGGTAAATTGTAGACTGCGTGATAAAATAAACTGAGCCATCTTGGATTATATACTATGGGATGAATTGTCTTATACAATAGTCTGGATTAGGAAAGACCTGCAAGGCAATAACCAAAAGTGTTGGTCAAGATTAGCTGTTGTGAAACAACATTATTACCCAGAGTTTATTGAGATGAGAGGATAATGTTATTGTGTGGGAAGTCGCAGTAGATTGCTGCTCTGAGTTGTCCTGTGGGGCTGCCTAGACAAGAGTGTAAATGTTACAGGATTTTGTCAACTGGAAATGATACAACAGCAGTTGCAGAGTGGACATAGCATGAGAATATTTTAAACATAGAGTGGATTTTTTTTTCCTTAAATAACTTAAAAATGTGTCTCCTGAACAGCTTCATCATATAAAAGCTGATGTATCTGACTGAAAGAAAGGGTCTTATAGTTGTAAGCTAAAGTTCAAAGATGGCATTATTCTAACATGGCTAATAAAACTGGGATTTTGGTTTCCATTTGATAACTGGAGAATGCCTTTTCTGATTGACTTCAAACTTTTGGTGATGGTAGGAGTCACAAAAAGTAAGCTTCACATGATTATTGGGTTCTCTAGTTTTAATTTTCCATTTTTTAAAACACTGTTGTACAAGCAACAACTGGAGAGTGCCTCTTTTAATAGGCTTCAAAACTTAAATGCTTATATATCTTGCTTAAAGAAAGTTTTGTAGGAAAATTGGGAGGTCATGGTAGACTGCTGCTTTGGTATTATTGTCCTGTGGTTCCTGCCTAGTTCAGACTGTCATGAGTCATTAACAGACAGGCGCCCTCCGACTTACAAACAAGTTGTGTTCCTGGTGTCTCAACTTGCATAAAAGTTTGTAAAAAAAACAGTAGAACAAAAACTTCAGATCTACAGTTAAAATGTAATTGGTTCATAAGTGAGGTTGTTTGTAATGCAGGGCATTTGTATGCTAGAAACCTCAGGTACATATATTGGAAATGGACTGTGTGTTCATCTAAGGTTTTAAAATGTGAAGTCGAGATACCCAGACAACTGACCACACTGAAACACATTTCATTATCACAACAAATTCAACGTAGGGTAGTGAAAAACATCCTAGAGGTAAGCGACCTCATACTAGGATAAGTTGAAAGCTCATCAAGGCTGCTATAAATAACAATAATGTTAGATATTGAGTAAATTTGATAACTTAAGCCTCAACTGCATCTTCATTACGTGTAACATAACACATTTTAAGAGGCATTAGTTGAAAGCTTGCAAATCCGCAGCGCAGGATACAGTATGGGAAATACTTGTTCTTTTAGACAATAATACATCTACATAACAATGCACCAGTTGAATTTGTTTATTTGTGATTAACATGGTTGAGTCATAGCTCCTGATCCCACCTATTAACTGGCTGTGGTTGACTAAGAAAGAATATGACCAGAGATGAGGGTGATAATATGAAGTAACTTCTAATCAGTATATGAAGTACATAGAGGATACATAATGTATGTTCCTATTTTTTTTGATGAATGGTAAGCAAAACTAACTTTTGATAGATGGGGAAAATGTAGCTACTTAATGTAAAGCTTCACTGGATTACAGTTTGCTGACATGTCAGCTTTATACAGCAGCTGTGTGTTAGCTGACTATTGTGAGTTACAAATGTGTTAGAATATCCAGTCCTGCTGGTGGTCATATCCTGGGTAAAATACCAACCTGTAAGAAAACTCCAGACCTGTTGGAAGTAGGTATTCATATATTGAATAAAAGGTATCCATACACTGTGGTGTATATAATATTAAACAAATCAGAAAAGCACTGTATCAAAGGTTAAAAGTTTACACCAGCAAAATGTTGCGTGGCAGTTGCTTATCTTAAGTAACTATACTGTGTTAGCAAGTATATATTTCTGTCATAATTAATTAATGGCATATTACAGGTGAATATGGTGGATTTGATGAATCACAACTAACTAGCAAGTCAGGCGGTAAAGCCGACGTAATTACCTGGTTAAAGAAAACAGAAGGTTATTCACGAGTGGTTATGGTTGGCGATGGAGCGACAGATATGGAGGCTTGTCCACCTGCCGATGCTTTTATAGGTAAGTAATATTTAATCTCTTAATAGCATGCATGCATATACAGTGGTCCCTCGGTTTTCGTGCATCTCCAAACTCGAACATTTATGTAAGTGTATTTTCGTAAGTGCTGTTGCAAGTGTATTTTTGGGGGTCTGAAACAGACTAACCTACGTGACATTATTTCTTAAGGAAGTAAATTCGTTCGGTAATGGCACTTGAGCAGCATTCTGGAACGAATTTTCGTCGAAAACCGAGGGACCACTATATATATATATATATATATTTATTTTTCAACACGTTGGCCATCTCCGACCGAGGCAGGTTGACCCAAAAAGAAAGAAAATCCCCAAAAGAAAATACTTTCATCATCATTTAACACTTTCACCTCACTCACACATAATCACTGTCTTTGCAGAGGCGCTAAGATACGACAGTTCAGAAAATCCCTCCAAACCGACAATATCTCAATCCCCTCCTTTAAAGTGCAGGCATTGTACTTCCCATTTCCAGGACTCAAGTCCAACTAAGTCAATTAACTGGTTTCCCTGAATTCCTTCACTAAATATTACCCTGTTCACACTCCAACAGCTCGTCAGGTCCCAAAAACCATTCGTCTCCATTCACTCCTATCTAACACGCTCACACATGCTTTCTGGAAGTCCAAGTCCCTTGCCCACAAAACCACCTTTACCCCATCCCTCCAACCTTTTTGAGGACGACCCCTTCCCCGCCTTCCTTACCCTACAGATTTATATGCTCTCCAAATCATTCTACTTTGATCCATTCTCTCTAAATGACCAAACCACCTCAACAACCCCTGACAAATACTTATAGTAACTCCACACCTCCTCCTAATTTCCACACACCGAATTTTCTGCATAATATTTACACCACACATTGCCCTTAGACAGGACATCTCCACTGCCTCTAGCTGCCTCCTCACTGCAGCAGTTGCAACCCATGCTTCACACCCATATATGAGTGTTGGTCCCACTATACTTTCGTACATTCTCTTCTTTGCCTCCATGGATAGCATTTTTTGTCTCCACAGATACCTCAATGCACCACTCACCTTTTTTCCTTCAATTCTATGGTTAACCTCATCCTTCATAAACCTATCCGCTGACAAGTCAACTCCCAAATATCTGAAAACATTCACTTCTTTCATAATCCCTCTCTCCAATGTGATATCCAATTTTTCTTTATTTAAATCATTTGATACCCTCGTCACCTTACTCTTATCAATGTTCACTTTCAACTTTCTACCTTTACACACCCTCCCAAACTCGTCCACTAACCTTTGCAACTTTTCTTTAGAATTTCCCATAAGCACAGTATCATCAGCAAAAAGTAACTGTGTCAACTCCCATTTTGCATTTGATTCCCCATAATTTAATCCCACCCCTCTCTCCAACACCCTAGCATTTACTTCTTTTACAACCCCATCTATAAATATATTAAACAACCATGGTGACATTACACATCCCTGTCTAAGACCTACTTTTTTCAGGAAGTAATCTCCCTCTCCTACACACCCTAACCTGAGCCTCACTATCCTCATAAAAACTCTTTACAGCATTCAGTAACTTACTACCTTTTCCATACACTTGCAACATTTGCCACATTGCTTCCCTATCCACTTTATCATATGCCTTTTCTAAATCCATAAATGCAATGAAAACTTCCCTACCTTTATCTAAATATTGTTCACATATATGCTTCAATGTAAACACTTGATCTACACATCCTCTACCTGCTCTAAAGCCTCCTTGCTCATCTGCAATCCTACTCTCTGTCTTACCTCTAATTCTTTCAATAATAACCCTACCATACACTTTACCTGGTATACACAAGCATATATATACACACCCCTCTGGGTTTTCTTCTATTTTCTTACTAGTTCTTATTCTTATTTCCTCTTATCTCCATGGGGAAGTGGAACAGAATTCTTCCTCCATAAGCCATGAGTGTCATAATTGTCGACTAAAATGCCAGGAGCAAGGGGCTAGTAACCCGTTCTCCTGTATACATTACTAAAGGTAAAAAGAGAAACTGGTTTTTCTTTTTGGGCCACCCTGCCTCGGTGGGAAACGGCCGATTTGTTGAAAGAAAGAAAAGAATATATACTATACATATTTTTTTTTTTTTTTCTTCAACAAGTCGGCCGTCTCCCACCGAGGCAGGGTGACCCAAAAAGAAAGAAAATCCCCAAAAAGAAAATACTTTCATCATCATTCAACACTATCACCACACACATACATAATCACTGTCTTTGCAGAGGAGCTCAGATACGACAGCTGAGAATTGTCCCTACCAGCTGTCACTATCCCAGTCCCCTCCTTTAAAGTGCAGGCATTGTACTTCCCATTTCCAGGACTCAAGTCCAACTAAATCAATTAACTGGTTTCCCTGAATCCCATCACACAATGTTACCCTGCTCACACTCCAACAGATCGTCATGTCCCAAAAACCATTCGTCTCCATTCACTCTTATCTAACACGCACACACATGCTTGCTGGAAGTCCAACCCCCTCGCCCACAATACCTCCTTTACCCCTTCCTTCCAACCTTTTCTAGGACGACCCCTACCCCACCTTCCTTCCCCTACAGATTTATACGCTCTCCAAGTCATTCTACTTTGATCCATTCTCTCTAAATGACCAAACCACCTCAACAACCCTTCTTCAGCCCTCTGACAAATACTTTTAGTAACTCCACACCTTCTCCTAATTTCCACATTCCGAATTTTCTGCATAATATTTACACCACACATTGCCCTTAGACAGGACATCTCCATGCCTCCAGCCTCCTCCTCGCTGCAGCATTTGCAACCCATGCTTCAACCCATATAAGAGTGTTGGTACGACTATACTTTGTACATTCCCTTCTTTGCCCCCATGGATAACGTTTTTGTCTCCACAGATACCTCAACGCACCACTCACCTTTTTCCTTCATCAATTCTATGGTTAACCTCATCCTTCATAAACCCATCCGCTGACACGTCAACTCCCAAATATCTGAAAACATTTACTTCTTCCATAATCCCTCTCCAATGTGATATCCAATTTTTCTTTATTTAAATCGTTTGATACCCTCATCACCTTACTCTTATCTATGTTCACTTTTAACTTTCTACCTTTACACACTCTCCCAAACTCGTCCACTAACCTTTGCAACTTTTCTTTAGAATCTCCCATAAGCACAGTATCATCAGCAAAAAGTAACTGTCTCAACTCCCATTTGCATTTAATTCTCCAAAATTTAATCCCACCCTCTCCCCAACACCCTAGCATTTACTTCTTTTACAACCCCATCTATAAATATATTAAACAACCATGGTGACATTACACATCCCTGTCTAAGACCTACTTTTACCGGAAATAATCTCCCTCTCTCCTACACACCCTAACCTGAGCCTCACTATCCTCATAAAAACTCTTTACAGCCTTCAATAACTTACTACCTATTCCATACACTTGCAACATTTGCCACATTGCTCCCCTATCCACTCTATCATATGCCTTTTCTAAATCCATAAATGCAATAAAAACTTTCTACCTTTATCTAAATACTGTTACATATTTGCTTCACTGTAAACACTTGATCTACACATCCCCTACCCACTCTAAAGCCTCCTTGCTCATCTGCAATCCTACTCTCTGTCTTACCTCTAATTCTTTCAATAATAACCCTGCCATACACTTTACCTGGTATACTCAGTAAACTTATTCCCCTATAATTTTTACACTCTCTTTTATCCCCTTCCCTTTATATAAAGGAACTATACATGCTCTCTGCCAATCCCTAGGTACCTTCCCTCTTTCATACATTTATTAAACAAAAATACCAACCACTCCAGCACTATATCCCCCTGCTTTTAACATTTCTGTCATGATTCCGTCAATTCCAGCTGCTTTACCCCCTTTCATTCTACGTAATGCCTCACGCACCTCCCCCACACTCACATCCTGCTCTTCTTCACTCCTAAACGATGTTGTACTATACATATATAAAATCTTAATGCACCACGCAGAAACAAGCAGGATTCAGAATCACGTCAGGGAAGTCTGGCAATGTTCCTCAAATTACGCTCTAGACCACTCGGCCACAGATGCCTCAAAAGCTAGGTAGCCTGGTTTACAAGCCATGTTTCATCTTAGCCCAGGAAAACCAGTGGGCCTCAAGCATGGTTTCAAGCTATTTCATTTCCCTGTACTGACCTCACAAGTACGTAATTTTTATATCAATGCACCATGAAGAAAGAAGCAGAGTATATATAAAGATCACAGTCAGCAGGATTTAGAACCACACCAGGGGAGTCTGGTAAGGTTCCCCAAGTGATGCTCTAGATCACTCAGCCACAGATGTCTCAAAAGCTAGGCAGTCTGTGGTTGCTCTTTTGTACATCAGGCAGACAGGTAAACCACTTGAAATCAGATTAGCCCAACATCAATACATGTATGTACTTGGTAAGAACAGCTCAGGAGTCAAATGCAAACTTTAATCACATTAGTACTTGCAATCATTTCCTGTGGTGGGCAGCAGCTCAAGTCATTGTACCAAATAGTTCCATTAAGGAAAGGAACATAACTGAATGCTCTTTCAACAAACATTATAGGAATGCCTTATATAACTCAAGCAAGGATGCTACACAAAATCCCTGGATCGTTCATTATGTAACGGGTCCTCATGGGGATTTGGTGGTGTTAGATCAGTGTTCTCTGCACCTTTCCTGCACGTTTTGCCTGTCGGGAATTCTGTCCATCTAGGTCACAGTACACAGAGAATACCAGGAGGTTTAACATTCCCTTAGGTGGATGTAGGGGAGAGTATGCCTGTGTTAGCACTCTTATTACTTTGGTTTCATTGTGAGGGTAGACTATGATACTGTTCCACACATTTCGCTCATCGGAGATAGTGTTCCACCTTCAGTATTGCTGTACATATACGGGGAATTCCATAATATTAGTAAGTCTGCTTAGGCCCTGCATACAAGTACAGTTACACAAGTTTATGTGACTACTACTTACATATTATTATATAGGCGAGTTTCTTAGGATAGCCTAGGGAAGTTTGGTAGAATGACTTATATTATTATTATTATAATCAAATAGAAGCGCTAAACCACAGGGGTTATACAGCGCTGCAGGTTATTGTAGGATGCAGGGAGAGTGAGTTGTAAGAGGGAGATGGACGATTAGTAGGGTATGGAGTGCTAGATGACGGTGGGTAGTGCAGGGGAGGAGGGTAGCAAGAGATCGAGGTAGAAGGGACTGAGGGAGGTGCTAGAGGTATAATCTTCAGAGTTTGTGTAGTAAGTCAGTTTCTGTCAAAAAGTCAACAAGAGAGTCAGGATTAAAGGAGGGTCCATCTGCAAGAAGGGAAGGTAAAGAAAGGGCCGCAGAGCGAAGACGTCGTTGAAGGTAAATTCTGCGTGCTCGTTGATAGAGTGGGCAGTCCAACAGGATATGTCGAACAGACACTGGAACCTGACAATGCTCACAGAGAGGGGCAGGGAGCCTCTCCATGAGATACCCGTGAGTAAGACGAGTGTGGCCGATACGAAGACGGGAGAGTAGTCTCCCAACCTCGACATTGGTGACAAGAAGAAGGCCAGAAACCTATAACCGGTTTAATAGAATGAAGTTTGTTATTCAGCAGGTCAGACCAGCGTTGTTGCCAACGGGTGCGAAGGTGGGTAGCAATGACCGCAAAATAGTCCGTGAAAGGAACACCTCTATATGAAACTGGAAGGTCATGTACTGCTGACCGCGCAGCAGTGTCTGCCTGTTCATTGCCCTGTACGTCAACATGACCAGGGACCCAACAAAAAACAATATCTTTATGCTTGCTAAAGATACGGCATAACCAAAGGTGGATACGAAGAACTAGGGGGTGAGGTGTATCAATTTTACGGATAGCCTGTAAAGCACTAAGGGAGTCTGAAACGACCACAAATGGTGACTCAGGCATAGATGCAATACGGATAAGTGCCACAAGAATGGCATACAATTCAGCCGTAAATATGCTAGCCGAGGGTAATAGATGCCCTCGTACAATGCTGTCCGGAAACACTGCTGCGAATCCGACGCCATCAGATGACTTTGAACCATCGGTGTATACTGCGATGGCATGGGAATGAGAACGGAAGTGGTCTAGAAAGAAAGAGCGAGAAGCCGCCGTAGGTAGTTGGGCTTTCGCGCAAGGTAGAGGAATAGAACAGACACGGACAGCAGGAACTTCCCAAGGGGGTAGGGGAAAGGGAGATGTCACATGAACATATAGAGGTGGGAGTTGAAGGGAAGACACGAGTGAATGTAGACGAAGAGAAAAGGGACGAAGTAAGCAGGGGCGACGAACAAATAAAGAGCGCCTACTAACATCTGTAACAATCCTATACATGGAAGGATTGCGGAGGTCATGAGAGCGAACATAATAGCGAATGCAATGTGCATCTCGACGATCGGACAAGGATGGAATGTTCGCTTCTACATAGAGGCTCTCAACCGGGAAGACGAAAGCACCAAGGCATAGCGTAATCCCTGGTGATGGATGGGATTAAGGCTGGAAAGAGTGGCAGGAGAAGCTGCCGAATATATCTGGTCACCATAATCGAGTTTCGATAAAATTAGGGCCGAAAATAAAAAACTTTCACCATCATTCACACATATCACTGTCTTTGCAGAGGTGCGCAAATATGACAGTTCAGATGTCATTCCAAACAATAAATATCCCAACCCCCTCCTTTAAAGTGCAGGCTTTGTATGTCCCACCTCTAGGACTCGAGACTGGCTAACCGGTTTCCCTGAAACCATGCACAAAATATTACCCTGCTCACACTCCAACAGCTCATCAGGTCCCAAGACCCATTCATCCCCACTTGCTCTTAACACACTCACACATGACTGCTGCATGTCCAAGCCCCTTGCATACAAAACCTCTTTTACCTCCTCCCTCGATCCTTCCCTCCACTACAGATTTATGCACCCTCCAAGTCAACCTATTTTGCTTCATCCTCTCTAATTGCCTAACCACCTCAACAACCCCTCCTCAGCTCTCTGAATAATACTTTTAGTAACTCCACACCTCCTAATTTCCATACTACGAATTCTCTGCATAATATTTACACTACACATTGTGCTTAGAAACGACATCTCCACTACATCCAGCCTACTTCTCACTGCAACATTCAAAACCCATGTTTCATACCCATATATGTTGGTACCACTATATTCTCATACATTCCCTTCTTTGCCTCCATAATGTTCTTTGTCTCCATAAATACCTCAATGCACCACCCACCTTTTTTTCTTCATCAATTCTATGGTTTACCTCGCCCTTCATAAACCCATCTGCCGACAAATATCTTAACACATTCACGTCTTCCATACTCCCTCCAATCTCATATCCATGGTGACATTATGCATCCCTGTCTAAGACCTACTTTTCTGGAAAGTATTCGCCCTCTCACCTACACACCCTAACTTGAGCCTCACTATCCTCATAAAAACTCCTTACAGCATTTAGTAACTTACCACCTATTCCATACACTTGCAACATCTGCCTCATTGTTCCCCTATCCACTCTATCATAAGCCTTTTCTAAATCCATAAAAGCAACAAAAACTTCCCTACCTTTATCTAAATGTAAATACTTGATCTACACATCCCCCACCCATTCTAAAGCCTCCTTGTTCATCTGCGATCCTGCTCTCCATCTTACGTCTAATTCTTTCAATAATAACACTTTACCAGGTATACTCAGTAGGCTTATTCCACTATAATTTTTACACTCTCTTTTGTCCCCCTTCCCTTTACATAAAGTAACTATGCATGCTCTCTGCCAGTCCCTAGGTACCTTCCCCTCTTTCATGCATTTACTGAACCAAAGTACCAGCCACTCCAAAACTATATCCCCCATCTGCTTTTAACATTTATGTCATGATCCCATCAGTTCCAGCTGCTTTACCAAATTTCATTCTGCTCAATGCCCCACACACCTCCCCCACACTCATATCTGGCTCTCCTTCACTCCTAAAAGATGTTATACCTCTCTGGCCAATTCATGAAATCACTGCCTCTTTCTCTTCATTAACATTTAACAGTTCCTCAAAATATTCCCACTATCTTCCCAATACCTCCAACTCCCCATCTACTAACTTCCCTATTCTGTTTTTAACTGTCAAGTCTATTTGTTCCCTAGGATTTCTTAGCCTATTTATTATATGTTTTATTAACACATCGGCCGTTTCCCACCAGGGTAGGGTGGCCCAAAAAAGAAAAAACTTTCACCATCATTCACTCCATCACTGTCTTGCCAGAGGTGCACTTCCACTACAATTATAAAACTTCAACATTGAGACCCCTCCTTCAGAGTGCAGGCACTGTGCTTCCCATCTCCAGGACTCAAGTCTGGCCTGCGGTTTCCCTGAATCCCTTCATAAATATTACCTTGCTCACACTCCAACAGCACGTCAAGTCCTAAAAACCATTTGTCTCCATTTGCTTCTAACACGCTCACGCATGCTTGCTAGAAGTCCAAGCCCCCCGCACACAAAACATCCTTTACCCCCTCTCCCTCCAACCTTTCCTAGGCCGACCTCTACCCTGCCTTCCCTCCACTACAGATTTATACACTCTCAGTCATTCTATTTTGTTGCTTCCTCTCTACATGTCTGAACCACCTCAACAACAAATCCTCAGCCTCTCACTCTAAAAGTTTTTCTTATTCTCAGCAAAATTTGTTGACAACACCTCACCCACTCTATCATTTGCTCTTCTTTTGTACTCCCTCACCACTCTCTTCACCTCTTACTTTCCATATACTCCACCCTTCTTATATCACTTCTGCTTTGTAAAAACTTCTCATAAGCAAACTTTTTCTCCCTTATCACACCCTTTACCTCTTCATTCCACCCATCACTCCTCTTTCCTCCCACATCCACCCTCCTATATCCACAAACTTCTGCCCTGTAGTATTCTAGTACTGCATTTTTAAAACTATCCCACCCCTTTTCAACCTCCATACTACCTATACTCTCACTAGCCCATCTTTCTCCCAGTAGTTGCTTATATCTCACCCTAACTTTCTCCTCCCTTGTAAACTTTCACCTCTCTCTTACTTGCTGTTGTCATTTTCTTTTTACCCCATCTACCTTATTTACTCTAACGTGATAAAGGAATAACAGGAAAAGTTGGCAGATGGATCTATAATTTCCTAACAAATAGAACACACAGAGTAGTAGTCAACAGAGTAAAGTCTGAGGTGGCTACGGTGAAAAGCTCTATTCCACAAGGCACAGTACTTGCTCCCATCTTGTTCCTCATCCTCATATCGGACATAGACAGGGATATAAACCACAGTGCCGTGTCTTCCTTTGCAGATGACACCCGAATCTGCATGACAGTGTCCACCATTGAAGACACTGCAAGACTCCAAGCAGACATCAACCAAATCTTTAAATGGGCTGCAGAAAACAATATGAAGTTCAATTATGAGAAATTTCAATTACTCCGATATGGAAAACGTGAGGAAATTAAAATCTCATCGGAGTATAAAACAAATTCCAACCACATAGAACGAAAAACTAATGTCAAAGACCTGGGAGTGATCATGTCAGAGGATCTCACCTTCAAGGACCATAACACTGTAGCAATTGCATCTGCTAGAAAAATGACAGGATGGATAATGAGAACCTTCAAAACCAGGGATGCCAAGCCTATGATGACACTTTTCAGGTCGCTTGTTCTATCTAGGCTGGAATATTGCTGCACACTAACTGCACCTTTGAAGGCAGGTGAAATTGCTGAAAGTGCAGAAAACCTTCACAGCACGCATAACTGCAATAAACCACCTCAATTACTGGGAATGCTTGAAGTTCCTAAACCTGTACTCCCTAGAACGCAGGCGGGAGAGATACATTATTATATACACTTGGAAAATCCTAGTGACGAGAGTCACTCCCTTCGAAAGCAAAAGACTTGGCAGACGATGCAACATCCCCCAATGAAAAGCAGGGGTGCCACTAGCACGTTGAGAGACAACACAGTAAGTGTCAGGAGCCCAAGACTGTTCAACTGCCTCCCAGCATACATAAGGGGGATTACCAATAGACCCCTGGCTGTCTTCAAGCAGGCACTGGACAGGCACCTAAAGTCAGTACCTGACCAGCCGGGCTGTGGTTCGTACGTCGGACTGCGTGCGGCCAGCAGTAACAGCCTGGTTGATCAGACTCTGATTCACCATGAGGCCTGGTCACAGACCGGACCACAGGGGCGTTGACCCCCGGAACTCTCTCCAGGTAGCTACAAGTAAATAATGATCTGATATATCTGTTGTCCCTCTATAAACATGCACATCCTGATTCCACCCATCAACCTTTTATCCACCAATACATAATCCAACAAACTACTTTCATTACATACTAGTATATCGTATCTTGTATACTTACTTATCCTCTTTCTTAAAATATGTATTGCACTGCTGTATGACCATTGTGGGTTTAGCACTCAGTAATGATGATGATAATTAAAATATGTATTACTTGTTACCAAACCTCTCTCTATACAATCAAAGGCCCTCCATTGTCATTTACCCCTAGCACCCCAGACTTACCTACCACACCCTCTACAGCCTTTCTCCTACTTTAGCATTCATGTCTCCTACCAAAATTATTCTCTTACTTGGCTCAAAACTCTCCAAGCACTCACTCGCTCAATTTTTTTCAGGATTTGGTGGCAACATTGTGAGAGAAGCTGTGCGAGACACAGCAACCTGGTTTGTCTACGATTTTGCAACTCTTATTAATGAATTAGAAAGTGAAGATTAGCCCATGTTATAAGCATTTTATGCTGATGCTATCATTTGGAAATTGTAGATTATGTTTATGCATTTTATGTATTTCATTACAAACTGGTTGTTTAGGCCAAATGAAACTAAATGCTAAGTATTTAATTACTGTAATTATTCTGTGATAATTACGAATTTAAATTGTCTTGGGTACTGTACTTGAAATTTTGCACAAAATTCAACATTTAATCAATATTTCACAATGCAAAAATTTATTAGACTCCTGTGTTTATTAGACTCCTGTAATGAGTTTTTTTTCTTCTTTTTAAGAGGTACTGTTATACTACATTAGTAATATAAAAAATTGACTATATGATATGAATACATTATTAAAGTAAATTATTTATTTTAATTGTTAAAATTTAAATATTGTTGAACAGTGAAGAGTTTAAGAGAAAGCTCTATAATAAGTTTGCCCAAATGTATCAGTGTTTTCTACCATTTTATCAAGTAAAACTAGTGAACTCTGCAGTTGATGAGTTTATAACAAATATACATACAATATTTGCAGTCATCACATGTGTGATATTGTATATGTTTACGTAAAAAAAAAATAAAAAATTGTAGTACATAGTTTGACATTTATAGATATTATGAAAGAGAATGTGTAATGTTCAGTCATGTGCAGGTAATTTTTACCATAGATTTTGAGCTGTGTATTTGTTCTCCCATGTGTTTGATTGTACCTATGTGTAATAACATAATTAAAGTGCTAATTGTGTGATACAGCGCTGCTTTCCTTTGCATAGGTGCAGGAGTAGAACTAAGGGTATGCTTGTGATGTTCTCTCTCCAAAATTTAGTTTGTCATATGTGCAAAGTTCATACTTGTAGCATATACAACTAAAAGTCCAGGCTTCTTATATCGTACATTCTAGAACTGAACTTCCCAAGTAGAAAAAGAGGTACAAATATATTTATTTGAAGAATATTTTGGGGATAAAAATCTCATTGATGGTTTTACCGATTGATGACTAATACTGTAAATGATAATTTTACATAAAGTCTCTCTCAAGAGAATTAGATCTTATATGCTTTTATATGCTTAACAATTCGCAAACAGGTGGAATTATTTACAGATATCTCTTAGTCCACAGCAAGATTCAAACCTATACTTCATCAAAGTACCTGATACCTTCTCTGCTTGGCCAGATCTGGCCAAGTGGAGAAGGTACCACATACTTGGATGCAGTGTGTGTAGGTTTGAATCCTGCTGTGGACTGAGAGAGAGTTTATAAATGCTTTAATATGTAATTGCCCTAAGTGGTGTGCATACTGTGGGAGGTTGTGAAAGTCTACCTACAAGTAACTTGTATTTTTCAAACTTGGGTTTATTTTAACTTCGAAAAAAAAAATTAAATGATAAATACAGGCAGGCCCTGCTTTACAGTATTTCACTAATATAGCAGTTTTCAATTATACCCATTCTTTATTTATTCAGACTTCCTACAATAAATATATTCACAACTCGATAAACTAAGGATGAAAATATTTTAAGGTTAAGTAATGTGTACTGTACGTATATGCATTTTTTAGGCATAGCTCTATTACTCGCTTAATATATGATAATGTAAACATGCTATCAGGTTTTATATATAAGAGGGGCCTGGAGACGTGACTAATGAACAGAGAAAATGTTATTTTAGTGCCAGGAATGTCCGCATTGTTTATTCTGGACCCTATTTTGAAATTGGCATCTTTTTTAATTTGTGTGAAATTGGCTAAATTGCCAATTTCTGACCACTTTATTGGGTAGTTGAAATCAGTAAATGGGCGGTTTCTTGTACTCAATTGATAGAACAAATGATGTTCTAAAGAAATAGCTATGAGTTTGGTCGATTGGAACAATGGAATTGGCCGAAAATAGGGCTCAAAGTTGGCAAAATCGCATATGCGTATATATTGCCAAGATCGCCAACTTCGCAAGAGCGTAATTCCACAAGTTTTCCATTAAATTTCGTACTTTTGGTGTCATTACCATCGGGAAAAGATTCTCTATCATTTCATAAGAAAAAAATAATTTTTTTTTATTTTGCGACATAGAATGACAAGTTTCAGAAACGGGCTTGCGACACTCAAAGGGTTATTATTATTATAATCAAATAGAAGCGCTAAACCACAGGGGTTACTCAAAGGGTTAATATGCTTGATCAGAGACTAGTGAGGGAGGAGAGTATAACAGAGGTAGAGTTAGTAAGGGCTGTGTGAAGTGCTAAAGGAAGCATAATCAAAGTTTGTGTAATAAATCTGCTACTGTCAAAAAAAAAGTCAAAGACGGAGTGTGTCAAAGGTGGGGCCATCAGCAAGGAGGGAAGATAAAGAAAGGGTGTTAGAGCAGTGACAACATCAGAGGTAAATACTGTTATCGTTGGTAGACAGGACAATCTAATAGAATATGACAAACTGCAATTGGAACCTGACAATTCTCAGTTTGGAACTATGCCTTTTCATGAGATACCCATGAATGAGACGTGTGCGCCGGATGCAAAGATGGGAAAGCATAGTCTCCCAACCATGACATCAATGATAAGAAGACCAGAATCCTAAACACAACTTGATAGAATATAATTTATGAATCAACTCAGACCAATGTTGTTACCAATGCTTGCAAAGGTGGCTAGAGATTACATGACCCTTGAAAATCATCCATAATCCGTTCCTAAGAGTCCGCCTATTTTCAAAATGGATGACTTTCAAAACCATTTTCCCCATAAGAAATAATGTAAATCAAATTAATCCGTTCCAGACACCCAAAAGTATTTAAAAAATATTTTTTTTTTACATGAAATGTACATTTATCTACACAGAAAACAATGAGATATATAGTATAAAACAGTAATAAATTGACACTTACCTTTATTGAAGAGTTGTTGATGTGTGGAAGAAGGAAGGAGGGGAGAGGAAGGAGGTGTTGCTAGTGTTTGGAAGGGGAATCCCCTTCCATTAACACTTCAGGTACCAAGTCCTTGCCTTCCTGCTACACTCGGCATCCCTGCTACACTCCCTGCATCCCTGCTACACTCCCTGCATCCCTGCTACACTTCCTGCATCCCTGCTACACTCCTTGCATCCCTGCTACACTCCTTGCATCCCTGCTACACTTCCTGCATCCCTGCTACACTCCCTGCATCCCTGCTACACTCCCTGCATTCCTGCTACACTCTTTACCACAGTGCTGGCACTAGGAGCTTTCTTTGGGCCCATGGTGGCTTATTTAGCAGTTGCAAGCACTAAAAACAATGGAATAATGACAAAATGTATGGTATGAATGCGTGGGTGGCGGTCACTCGCTGGTAAACAATGGCACACTGACGCTCAATGTGGTGTTTATGTGCCCAGGTGGCTGGGAGGCCACGCGGACGCGTTTCAGACAACTGCCTATTTTTAAGCCAACAGACGAATATCAAGCCAATATTTTGCTGAAAAAAGTGGCCTATTTTCAAATTCGCCTATATTCAAGGGAGCCTATTTTCGAGGGTCCACTTACAGCAAAATAGTCTGAGAGTGGAATACATACCCCTATATGAAACGGGAAGGTCGTGTACCACTAACCGAGCAGCAGAGTCCGCCTACTCGTTGCCCTGAAACATTCACAGGACCAGGGACCCAGCAAAAAAACAATTTCTTTGTTTTTGCTAGAAATGCGGCAGAACCAAAGTTGTATTAAAAAAACCAGGGGATGAGGAATTAAATTTTTTGATAGCCTGAGACTACCACAAATGTTGAGGTAGGCCTGGATGCAATACATATAATAGCTATGAGAACTGCAGCTGTGAAAATGCTAACCGAGTTTAATAAATGACCTTGCACAACACTGTCTGGGAACACTGCCGCAAACCCAACACCGAATGAGGATTTAGAACAATCATTGTAAATGGCAACAACATGAGAATGAGACCGAAAGTGGTTAAGAAAAAGGGAGCGAGAAGCAGCTTTTGCACATGCAGTGGGGAAGAACAGACTTGAACTGTCAGAACCTCCCAAGGAAAAAAAGGTAGATACCAGATGAACATATAAAGGGGGGCAATTGAAGAGAAGCCAAGAGTGAATATGAAATGGAATGGAGTAAACAGGGGCGGCAATTAAATAAAGGACCTCTACTAACATCTGTTACCATGAAAACGGACAAAATTTAGGAGTCAATGGACATCACTGCAATTGTTCTAAGATGGAACATTCATCTCTGCATACAGGCTCTCAACAGGGAAGGAACGAAAGCACCTAGACACAAACGTAATCCCTGATAATGAATGGGATCAAGTTTATAGAGAGTTGCGGAGAGGCCGCAGAATAAATCTGGTCGTCATAATCTAGTTTCGATAAAATTTGGGCTGAATGAAGTCAAAGGAGAGTTCAACATCCCCCCCCCAAGAAAGATGAGCGAGGATTTAAGGAGGTTCAGCTGGCTTTGGCGAGTGAAAAGACTATTATGTCTCTAAATACCACACTAAACGTCTATTAACCAGACATTCCATCAACTTGCAAACCTCACTAGTAAAAGCAATGGGTCGATAGTGGGAGGCATCATGGCCTGAAGTACCTGGTTTAGGAAAAGGCAGCAGCAGTTTTCCATGAATGAGGAAGAACCCCTTGCGACCAAACCAGGTTAAAAAGACCTAAGAGCAAGGTAATATTATGTGAAGAGATTCAGGGAAACCGGTTAGCTGGACTTGAGTCCTGAAAATGGGAAGTACAATGCCTGCACTTTAAAGGGTTTGGGATATTGGCAGTTTAAAAGGACGTCTAAGCTGTCATATCTGAGCACCTCTGCAAAGACTGATTATGTGTGAGTGATGGTGAAAGTGTTGAATGATGAGTTTTTTCTTCCTTTTGGGTTTTTCTTTCTTTTTGGGTTTTTCTTTCTTTTTGGGGTCACTCTGCCTTGGTGGGAAATGGTCAACATGTTAAAAAAAGACAGAGCTGACAGATGTAAATGCAGAAGCATACTAATATAAATGCCATCAGGCCCAGCTGCTGATGGTTGGCAAGTGAAAAGTGTTGACTCCAAGTTCTGGAAGTGTAAAAGGCACATTATAAGACTTTTCTGCTAGAAGAAAAGTCTAAAGGAGGCAACTCTCTGGAAGAGGAAAGAAAAGAGGGGGGATAGATGGAGTCCCTGAGAGATACAGAGAAGATGATTTCTGATTGCTGTGGCAACCTCAATAGCATCTGTAATGCTATTGAGGTTGCAACAACCCTAAGAACAGAAGCAGGGGCTGGAGAGTACCTGCCACTCAATTTCCGTACTTTTCTCCAAACTACAGTGGAACCTCGGTTGTCGAACTTAATTCGTTCCAGATGTCAGTTCGACAACCAAAATGGTCAACAACCAAACCAATTTTTCCCATAAAGAATAATGAAAACAGAATTAATACGTTCCAGACCAAAAATGACAATACAGTGGTACCCCGAGTTTCGGCCATAATTCGATCCAGAAGGCTGTTCAAGTGCCATTACTGAACAAATTTGTTCCCATAATGAATAATGTAAATTAGATTAGTCCGTTTCAGACCCCCAAAAATACACTTACAAAAGCACTTACAATAATACACTTACATAACTGTTTGAGTTGGGAGGTGGCCAAAACACTGGGTACCACTGTATAACAAATTATTAATAATAATGTACTAACTACTACATAAAACAATGTATAAAATTATACAGCACATGGAAACTAAAAATGAATACTAAAAGAAAATTTACTGTACAGTAAAAAAAAACTTCTGAAATGGCAAGAGTATATTTTTCTAAAGGTAATGATGCCAAAAATACGAAATTTGATGGAAAACTTGAAGAATTACACAGGCGCAAAGTTGACTGTTTGCTCACTTTGAGTTCTATTTTAAGCCTTCTGTTCTATCGACTGAGTACAAGAAATCACCCATTCAACTATCAGAACTGCCTGTAATGTGCATAGAGGTTAGTAATTTAGCCAATTATACACAATTAAAAAAATTCCAACTTGCCCTCCATTTTGAAACCATCAATCACTCAAAATTGAAGTTTTACTCTTATTTCTCAAATTAATAAATTATGGCCAAGAATGACTGGTCATGATTTAGGTCATCCTAATAACTGAAGCACTAGTAAAAACCTATAAAACAGACTGGGAAAGGGAGTAAACCATATCCTTCTTCAGGAAAATTGCCCCCCAAAAATTAATATTTCTGCCACTATGAGTCCTTTTTCAGACTATTTCCAGTTTGCTAGCGACCAAAATCACTTCTATTTTATGTCTTGCATTCTATCAGTTATACCAAGAAACAGCCAATAAAACCATAATACTTAATTTTGCTCTTTTAAATCAAACCCAAGGTCAGAAGTTTGCTTTTCCCTATCATGCACCAAAGGATAAGGTGTTTTTATACTGTGCACACTCGCCACAACGACCCATTCTGTCATGTCTAGGCCAAAATTTACCACTTGCGGCATATTTGAGGGCGCTGTGCTTAAAACGTAGATCTATGTGAGCAACACTGGCATCAAGGATGTATATCTGTATGGGAGACAGCAAAGAGTTTGAAAGATCAGTGCTGTATGATCCCTGTGGTTTAGCGCTTCTATTTGATTATAATAATTGAAAGATCAGCAATCTTGTAACTTTCTTATCATATTTTACTTGATACACATTATGAGTAAATGAATATGCTACATAAAAGAGGGTTGGGATTGTTTTAAAAATGCAGTATTAGAATGTGGGGCGGAAGTTTGTGGTTATAGGAGGGTGGGTGCAGGAGGAAAGAGAAGTGATTGGTGGGATGATGAAGTAAAGGGTGTGATAAAAGAGAAAAAGGTAGCTTATGAGAGGTTTTTACAAAACAGAAGTATTGTAAGACGAGCAGAGTACAGTGGACCCTCGGTTAACGAATACCCCGGAAATCGTGCAATTATGTAAGTATAATTTTGTAAGTTCTTGTGGAAGTGTAGTTTTGGGGGTCTGAAATAGACTAACCTACATGACATTATTTCTTAAGGACGTAAATTCGTTCGGTAATGGCACTTGAGCAGGCTTCTGCAATGAATTTTTTTCGTTAACCGAGGGTCCACTGTATATGGAAAGTAAAAGAAAGGTGGAGAGAGTGCAAAAGGAGAGCAGATAAAAGAGTGGGAGAGGCACTGTCAAGAAATTTTGCGGAAAAAAAGAAAAAGTTTTGGAGTGAGATAAATAAGTTAAGAAAGCCTAGGGAACGAATGGATTTGTCAGTTAAAAACAGAGTAGGGGAATTAGTAGATGGAGAGCTGGAGGTATTGGGTAGATGGTGGGAATATTTTGAGGAACTTTTAAATGTCAATGAAGAAAGGGAGGCAGTACTTTCATTCACTGGTCAGGGAGGTATGACATCTTTTACGAGTGAGGAAAGAGCAGGATGTGAGTGTGGAGGAGGTGCGTGAGGCATTACGTAGAATGAAAGGGAGTAAAGCAGCAGGAACTGACGAGATCATGACAAAAATGTTAAAAGCAGGGGGAGATATTGTGTTGGAGTGGTTGGTATTTTTGTTTAATAAATGTATGAAACAGGGGAAGGTACATAAGGATTGGCAGAGAGCGTGTATATTTCCTTTATATAAAGGGAAGGGTGACAAGAGAGACTGTAAAAATTATAGGGGAATAAGTTTACAGAGTATACCAGGTAAAGTGTACGGTAGGGCTATAATTGAAAGAATTAGAGGTAAGACAGAGGGTAGGATCGCAGATGAGCAAGGAGGTTTTAGAGTGGGTAGGGGATATGTAGATCAAGTGTTTACACATTGAAGCATATATGTGAACAGTATTTGGATAAAGGTAGGGAAGTTAACAATGCATTTATGGATTTAGAAAAAGCATATGATAGAGTGGATAGGGGAGCAATGTGGCAGATGTTGCAAAAGTATGGAATAGGTAGTAAGTTACTGAATGCTGTAAAGAGTTTTTATGAGGATAGCGAGGCTCAGGTTAGGGTGTGTAGGAGAGAGGGAGATTACTTTCCGGTAAAAGTAGGTCTTAGACAGGGATATGTGATGTCACCATGGTTGTTTAATATATTTATAGATGGGGTTGTAAAAAAAGTAAATGCTAGGGTGTTGGGGAGAGGAGTGGGATTAAATTATGGGGAATCAAGTACAAAATGGGAGTTGACACAGTTACTTTTTGCTGATGATACTATGCTTATAGGAGATTCTAAAGAAAAATTGCAAAGGTTAGTGGACGAGTTTGGGAGGGTGTGTAAAGGTAGAAAGTTGAAAGTGAACAAAGATAAGAGTAAGGTGATGAGGGTATCAAACGATTTAGATAAAGAAAAATTGGATATCACATTGGAGAGAGGGAATATGGAAGAAGTGAATGTTTTCAGATATTTGGGAGTTGACTTGTCAGTAGATGGGTTTATGAAGGATGAGGTTAACCATAGAATTGATGAAGGAAAATAGGTGAGTGGTGCGTTGAGGTATCTGTGGAGACAAAAAAACGTTATCTATGGAGGCAAAGAAGGGAATGTATGAAAGTATAGTGGTACCAACACTCTTATATGGGTGTGAAGCTTGGGTTATAAATGCTGCAGTGAAGAGGAGGCTGGAGGCAGTGGAGATGTCCTGTCTAAGGGCAATGTGTGGTGTAAATATTACGTATGCAGAGAATTCGGAGTGTAGAAATTAGGAGGAGGTGTGGAGTTACTAAAAGTATTAGTCAGAGGGCTGAAGAGGGGTTGTTGAGGTGGTTTGGTCATTTAGAGAGAATGGATCAAAGTAGAATGACTTGGAGAGCTTATAAATCTGTAGGGAAAGAAAGGAGGGGTAGGGGTCGTCCTCGAAAAGGTTGGAGGGAGGGGGTAAAGGTTTTGTGGGCGAGGGGCTTGGACTTCCAGCCAGCGTGTGTGAGCGTGTTAGATAGAAGTGAACGGAGACAAATGGTTTTTGGGACCTGACGAGCTGTTGGAGTGTGAGCAGGGTAATATTTAGTGAAGGGATTCAGGGAAACCGGATATTGATTTAGCCGGACTTGAGTCCTGGAAATGGGAAGTACAGTGCCTGCACTTTAAAGGAGGGGTCTGGGATAGTGACAGTTTGGAGGGACTATTCTAAACTGTAGTATCTGAGCACCTCTGCAAAGACAGTGACTATGTATGAGAGAAGTGAAAGTGTTGAATGATGATGAAAGTATTTTCTTTTTGGGGATTTTCTTTCTTTTTGGGTCACCCTGCCTCGGTGGGAGACGGCCGACTTGTTGAAAAAAAAGAAAAAAAAAGAATATGCTAGCTATTGTTTTACTACTACTAACTCAATTGAGAGTTATTTTCTATTATTATTATATTCAAGCTAAGCACTGAACTCAAAAGGGTCATACAGCGCCCCAGGGAAGAATGTGTAAGAATAGGAATGTGTGAAGGGTGGGAGTGAGGGACAGGGGTTTGTGAGCTTGTGTCAAAGGTGGGACTTTCAACAAGGTCAGAGTATGTGGGGCAGTGAAGACGTCAGACATAAATCCTCCTTGCTCACTGATGGACAGAAGAGAATTCTGTACCATCATCCAGAACATTTTCTTAGTATCATTCAATCTGGTCAAGTAGTTTAAAATTATGAGTGGAAGTCAAATTTAAACTATCTCCATGGCAGCCATTTGAAATACGTCATAAAATGGTGCTTTACGCATTTCTGAATTGTCCATCAAGGACATGTACCTACACTATCAAGAAGAACCTTGCAAAATACCATAATAAACATTTAAGAAGAATTTATGTATGGAAAAAAGTCCTAAACTAATGTTTTAACCTAAAAAAATGGTCTAAATGAAAAGCAGATTTACTATCAAACAATTTAATATTCAGGTTTATAATATTAAGTAATGAAACCTTTTTACATTAGATAATCACAGTATTTACAGTTTGTTTACTATCACAAAACTTGAAAAGAGACTCAAAAGCCAAGTATTTAACAAGTAATGCTTACTTGTTTATAATATACTGGTACTGTTATAAAGTATACCAACCTCAGGTCGAGTTATGAAGATAGAAGAGCCTTCAAAAGAAGTCACAGGTAAGGCAAATAATTTACCTTCACCAAACTGCATAACAATGACACTGAATAAACTATGAAATGTAAGTGCTTACCAGCCTCGAAAATTTTTGGGTGTCATTCTTTTTTCACACAATCTTATATAAAAATCTTTGATATATCATCAAATATACTTCATGTAAATATAAGAAGTGTTTTAACTGGATTCAAATCATCTAATGGGTGGGGCTTCAACCCATGACCTGAGTGTTTTAGGACTCGCTTCCCATGGGTTCCAACCTCACATGTTCTGATTTGTTTGCAATTGTGTTATTATGATTTCATGAGTTAACTGGACCCCTTAATCTCTAACCACTTCTCAATTTTTTTTAACACACCGGCCATCTCCCACCGAGGTAGGGTGACCCAAAGAAGAAACACTTTCACCATCATTCACTCATCACTGTCTTGCCAGAAGCATGCCAATACTGTAAATATCCCCACCCCCTCCTGGTAAAATTAAAAATATTGACTAATGTCAATATACTTTTGAGACTTACTAAAATTTCTTCACATATTCTTGCAGTACCATATATAGTATTCAATTATCTGCTCTTCACTTTGGCTTGTATATTAATGACATTCTTCACAGGATTATGTTTATAAGTGCGTACTATAGGCCCAGCCCCTGCCTTCTTGAATCTCATTTCGTCGTAACTCTCTCGTTCTGCAATTTCCCTTGTGATCTTCATGTTCTTCCAATCTGAAAAAGATTGAATCCAAATAACATACTACTGACAATACTGAAGAACAAAGACATTGTAGAACAAGCTTTTATTTGTCCCATTAAAAGCTTGTTCTTCAATATGTTTTCTCTTCACTGAATCAAATTATACTAAATAATTTACTAAGATAATGTAACAATACACAAACAGTATACTATAATATTCTAATTATTTTTTTCAACACACCTTCCATCTCCCACCAAGGCAGGGTGACCCAAAAAAAGAAAAACACTTTCACCATCATTCACACATAATCACTGTCTTTGCAGAGGCACTAAGATATGACAGTTCAGATGTCACTCCAAACAGCCAATATCCCAAACCCCTCCTTTAAAGTACAGGCATTATACTTCCCACCTCCAGGACTCAAGTCTGGCTAACCAGTTTCCCTGAATCCCTTCACAAAATATTACCCTGCTTACACTCTAACAGCTCGCCAAGTCCCAAAAACAATTCATCTACATTCTAACATGTTCACACATGCCTGCTTTATGTTCAAGCCTCTTGCACACAAAACCTCTTTCACCCCCTCCATCCATCCATCCTTTTCTAGGATGACCCCTACCCCTCCTAACCTCCACTACAGATTTTCACACCCTCCAAATCATCCTATTTTGCTCCCTCCTCTCTAAATGGCCAAACCACCTCAATAACCCCTCCTCAGCCCTCTGAATAATACTTTTAGTAACCCCACATCTCCTCCTAATTTCCATATTATGAATTCTCTGCTAATATGAAATGCAAATCATGGCTGTAAAAGATAATATAAAAAATATTATTGTTTAGCTTATTAGTGTAAGAAAAGGATGACTTTGTTAGTGTAGCAAGTTGAACCAGGCTAAAAGAGGACAAAGAGGGTATCACCCGCCTGTCTCCCCCATTCTTTCCCTGCAGCCAACTGTCTGCTTGTCACCGACACAAACATGGATAACTATGCCAACAAACAGAATGAAAAATATAAATCTACAGTACTTTACCAATCTCTACCAAACACAATTTTTGGATGTGACTATGGCCAACCGAGCATGAACCAGTGGGTTTGCTGTAGTGCACCTCTATTCTTATGTAATGGTTGGGTGTAAGACCTGCCTAGCATGGGCAAGTAAGCCTACTACAGTGTTCCTCTATTCTTATGAAGGTTGGTTAATGGGCTTTAAAGCCTATCAACTACATGAGGGTCATTAAGGCTGCACAGTAACCTTTTCACCATTAGACAAGAATAATCTCTAAATTAAGGATTTGAGTAAATCTCAGCATATATACACAGAGAAATACATCCCTTAGGGTATATATCTTGTAGACCCCTATTCTTATGTAACTGTTAGGTACAGTGGAACCTCGGTTTTCGTGATTAATCTGTTCGAAAAAGTCTGATGAAAACCGAATCGTACGAAAACTGAAGCAATATTTCCCATAAGAAATAATGTAAATCCAAATGTAAATCCAATTAATCTGTTCCAGACACCCAAAAATATTAACAAAAAATACATTTTATAGAGAATAACTATAGTTTTACATACAGAAAACAATGAGAAATAAATATAAATGACTAATGAAATGGATAATTGAACATTTAACATCACTTTTACCTTTATTGAAGACTCTTGATGGCGTATGGAAGACGGTGAGGAGGGGAGAGAGAGGAGGAGAGATTACTGTTTGGAAGGGGAATCCCCGTCCATAAGGAATTCAGGGGTTACTTCCCTTCTTTGTCTTTTACTGGCACTAGGACCAGCTTGAGAGTCACTGGACCCCTGTCGCACAAAAAATCTGTCCAGAGAGGTCTGTTTCTGGCGTCTCTTTAAGATCGGCCTAAAATGGGACAAGGCATTGTCATTGAAAATGTTGCAGACACGGCTTGCAACAGCTTTGTTAGGGTGATATTTCTCCACAAAACTTTGCAACTCATTCCACTTTGCACACTTTGAGGCCTGGTCACAGACCGGGCCGCAGGGGCGTTGACCCCTGGAACTCTCTCCAGGTATACTCCAGGTATACACATGTCCTTAATCACTGAAGAAGGCACATTCTCCCCTCTCTCTTTCTCCTCCTCTGAAGCAATTTCCTCAGCAGCTGTCTGTTGCTGTTCCAGTTGAAGGTCTTAAGAACATAAGAAAGAAGGAACACTGCAACAGGCCTACTGGCCTATGCAAGGCAGGTCCAATTCTCCCACCAGCTTAAGCCAATGCCTTAACCTAGTCAGGTCAGGTCACATTCACTTAAGGAAGGAGCACAAGCTAGTCAGGTCCAACTCGCCCACCCACACCCACTCATGTACTTATTCTGTGGTTGTCCACCAACTCTTCCACATCCTGGCCACTCACATCCAACCCCATGGACTTCCCCAAAGACAATAGATTCTACAACAGGCATAGGGTTGTCAGGGTCAGCCTCAAACCCTACAAAATCCTTCTCGAGGACACATTCTGGCCACAATTTTCTCCAAGCAGAGTTCATCGTCCTAGAAGTCACTCCCTGCTAAGCCTTATCTATAAGGCTTATGCAATTGAGGATATTGAAGTGATTCCTCAAGAACTCTCTTAGGGTCAATTCAGTGTCCAAGGTCACTTCAAAGCACCTTTGAAACTGATTTGGTGTAGAGTTTTTTGAAGTCTGAAATGACCTGCTGGTCCATGGGCTGGAAATGAGTGGCCGTGTCACGCAGGCAGGAGGATGAGTTTGGTATGGACCATTTTCAACTGTACGAAAACCGAGCGGATGTACGAAAACTGGAACAAAATTTCGACAAAAAAAGTAGTCGAAAACCGAATCATACGAAAACTAGGGCATACGAAAGCCGAGGTTTGAATGTATAAGTAGGCCCTGCCAAGCAAGAGCAAGTAGGTCTGCTGCAGTGGTCCAGTATTCAGTATAGAATGGGGCGTAACACTCGGTGTGCGCAGTATTAAAAAAATCTGGGACCACTTAGTACCTTGTGGGAGCACCAGTTCAATTGAGAGCCAGCTAGAGCAAATAGCATGGCAAACACCAGGGATTCACTGATGTCATGTTGTATTAACACTCCCCTTTTAAGAGGAAAGTGATGTTGACCCAGAGTTTAGTGGCTTTGAGATGGATGTGGCCACAAGTGGTCGAGGAAATATAAAAAACCTCGATAATAACCCATGTGCAAAATCCTTTCAATTTTCATACCACTGGTAGTGTCATCCTGCCAGAATGTCCTATAACCTATACCCTAAGTATATAGAGAAACAATTCTGGAACGTGTAATACGTGTTTGGCAGGCCGGGTGGCTGGCAGGCCGGGTGGCTGGCTGGTCGGGTTACTGGCTGGCCGGATAGCTGGCTGGCCGGGTGGCTGGCTGGCCGGGTGGCTGGCAGGCCGGGTGGCTGGCTGACCGGGTGGCTGGCTGGCCGGCAGGTCAGAAAAAGAAACGCCAGACACAGAGCTCCCTGGACAGATTTTTGGTTAGAGAGGGGTCCAGTGACTCTCAACCTGGTCCAAGTGGCATTAAAAGAAAAAGAAGGACAGTAACCCCAGAAAAGAACTTGGTACCTGCAGTGTTAATGGAAGGGATTGCCCTTCCAAACACTAGCATACTCCTTCCTCTCCCCTCCTTCCATCTTCCACACATCAACAACTCTTCAATAAAGGTAAGTGTTAAGTTATTATACTGTTTTATTTATTTGTGGTAATTTATATATACATGTATCAATCTTTTCTGTGTAAGTTAATGTGTAAACAATATTTATTTTAATACTTTTGGGTGTCTGGAACGGATTAATTGAATTTCCATTATTTCTTATGGGGAAAATAGATTCGGATTAAGTTATATTCGGTTTAAGTTAAGCCCTCTGGAACGGATTAATTACGTAATCCGGGGGTCCACTGTATTCGAAGCGCTGGGCGAGAGAAATTATGTTTGGACAGTTAAAGGGTTAAGATTACACTTTCAGGCAAAAGGTCAGAGACTGAAGTGTGAACTATCGGGTTACATTCGAGTATATAAGACATTCCAAAGTCAGTCAGTCAGTCTCAGTCTCAGTCACACACACACACACACAGAAAGTGCAAAGGTTTGCAACAAAGCTAGTTCCAGAGCAACGGGGAATGTCCTACGAAGATAGGTTAAGGGAAATCGGCCTGACGACACTGGAGGACAGGAGGGTTAGAGGAGACATGATAACGACATACAAAATATTGCGAGGAATAGATAAGGTGGACAGAGACAGGATGTTCCAGAGATGGGACACAGAAACAAGGGGTCACAATTGGAAGTTGAAGACTCAGATGAGTCAAAGGGATGTTAGGAAGTATTTCTTCAGCCACAGAGTTGTCAAGAAGTGGAATAGTCTGGAAAGTGAGGTAGTGGAGGCAAGAACCATACATAGCTTTAAGACGAGGTATGATAAAGCTCATGGAGCAGGGAGAGAGGACCTAGTAACGATCAGTGAAGAGGCGGGGCCAGGAGCCGAGTCTCGACCCCTGCACGCACGCACACACACACACACACACTCTCAATTATGGTATATTCTCCTTTTACTATTAAAATATATACTCTTATAATTTTTATCAATCCTCATTTTTTTAACACACTGGCTGTCTCCCACCAAGGTAGGGTGACCCGAAAAAGAAACACTTTCACCATCTTTCACGTTATCACTGTCTTGCCAGAGGCGCGCAGATATGACAGTTTAGATGACCCTCCAAACAGCAAATATCCCCACCCCTCCTTTAGAAAGCAGGCACTGTACTTCCCACCTGCAGGACTCAAGACTGGCTGCCCTCACTTCTTCTTCTTTCTTTCAACACGTCGGCCGTTTCCCACCGAAGCGGGGTGGCCCAAAATGAAAAACGAAAGTTTTCCCTTTTACATTTAGTAATATATACAGGAGAAGGGGTTACTAGCCCCTTGCTCCCTCACTTGTCTACTATATTTCCCATTCAAGAAACTGGATCTATCGTCCTCTTCCTTGGCTCAAATCTTATTGCCTCTCATTCCCCTATAGTTTTACCCCTTTCCCATGATAACAACAACATTACTATATTTTCAACACTTACTTTCCCCCTCCTAGCTACTTTCCTTAAAACATCCCTTTTCTTCAAAATTTTGATGATTATGACAACTCACTTTCCTTGAAGCCTTCTACAATTCCCTTATTCTGCTGAGGCAATGTCTCCTTTTTATGATGAATAGCTGCATCAATCTTGAAGTAGTTTCTAACAGCTGGGATCTTGAGAAATCCCACTTGTATCAGTGAGAACACGTTGGTAGAGACCCAGTAGCACAACACAGCCTGTAAACAAATTGTTATTAGATAAAATAAATGCTAAAAACTAATGAGAAAAATATTTTTTATAATCCATTTATTTATGTATTTTTAAAAATATATGTTAGTATTAACCTCTTAACTGTCCATCCAAACATAGATCTACGTTCTTACCGCTAGCGCTCCAAACGTTCAATCGAGCGACAGCTAGAGCAAACAGCACGGCAAACACCAGGGATTTACTGATGTCATGTAGTATTAACATTCCCATTTTAAAAGGAAAGTGATGTTGAACCCGAGTTTAGAGGCTTTGAGGTGGATGTGGCCACAAGTGGTTGAGGAAGTATCAAAAACCTCGATAATAATCCATGTGCAACATTTGTGCAACACCCTTTCAATTTTGGTACCACTGGTAGTGTCATCCTGCCAAAATGTCTTATAACCTATGCCCTAAGTAAAGAGAAACAATTCTGGAATGTGTAATACGTGTTCGGCAGGCCAACTGGCTGGCTGATTGACTTTGGCTGTCTCTATCTCCATCTGTCTGTCTGTATCTATATCTGTCTCTGTATCTCTGTCTCTATCTATCTCTATCTGTCTCTACCTGTCTGTCTGTCTCACAGGTACACAAATACAATTATACATAGTGTAAATTACCTAGGATAACCCAAAAAATCCAGACAAAGTGCCATGCTTGTAGATATAATGCATAGTAAGCATGACTGACAAGTAATACGTATTTACACTTGCTCAGGGATCAGACGTGATGACGACTGCGTCGTGTGTAATACCTGTTGGTTCACGAGTGGCTCTCTCTAGGACAGAGAGAGACAGGCAGACAGAGACAGATAAGCATAGACAGAGATAAACAGAGAGCTAGACAGACAGATAGACAGAGCTATAGAGACAGACAGAGAGCTAGTCAGACAGACAGACAGACATGTTTATGTGCAATAGTGAAAACAAATAAAGCCAAGGCAGTGCATGCTCACCAAATGTCACCACTGCTGCACTATCAGCAGTAGAGTGACACTTGTCTTACATCATGCTTCAAGGGAACTTATTATTATTATTACTATTATATACTCCCACGTATTAAAAACATTGTTGGGACCTAGACAATAGGTCCCAACAATGTGACTATTAGGTACTGAAATAGTACTCAGTCACAAACTGTGTTTGTGACTGAGTACTATTTCAGTACCTAATATTAGTGTCAGAACAAAGATTAGCTATGAAATCAAAAGAACTACTACAAATTGTAATTATCAGAACATAAAAATTATACAAATTAAAAAAAGAGAGAAAAAAAGGTATATCGGCAACACCTCTGCAAGCGGCAGCGCTTCATGTTGCCGTCAGGTGAGCGACAAGCGCCGACTTTACAGCCTTGTATCTCTGTAAGTACTGAGTCTAGATTTTTTTTTACATTACTTAATGCAAAAAAATGTCCTCTTTATTAAAAAAAAAAAAATTCAAATTATTCGGAGCGCTAGGCGAGAGAACGTAGATCTATGTTTGGACAGTTAACCCTTTGACTGTCGGAGGCCCCTCTCTGAAACTGTCATTCTATGTCGGGAAATATTCGAAAAAAAAAAAAATTATTTTTTCTTATCAAAATGTTAAGATTATTTTTCTGATTGTTTAAATCCCAAAAAAAAATTTTGCGATCAGTATTTACCGAGATATAGAGGCGTAAATTTGGCAAAAAATGAGCCTCGTATGGCAACAGCGGCGAATGCCGCTCACCCGGTAAACTTTGGTTTACTTCCTTTCGTAGGTTTCTTGTTTTTTTCACTATTTTATTTTTTTACATAACTTATGTGGCCTGTGAGACCAAAGTAAGGTGCAATGTATATATGTATATACACTCGTTGTATGCAACACAATAATCGCACAAACATTAGTATCATTATATTGTTTACAAAACTTGTTTACACCAACCAACAATAAAAAAATTTTTTATTACTATTGTTCTATAATATATATACACATATATAATGACTAGACTCTTTCCATCAACTGCAATTAGCACTTCAAAGCTCCAAGCTATGTGTGTGTGTGTGTGTGTGTGTGTGGGGACATATTATACCATTACTCACCACCCACACTGCCTGTCAACCTGTCAACACAAAAGGGAACCCATATCTTCTTCTCCACAACCTCCTTCCTTTCCTTCATACCTACCTTCCTAGCTTCCTTTTTTCCTTCATTCCTTCCTTTCTTTCTGCCTTCCTTTCTTACATATTTCCTTCCTTCCTTCCTCTCATCTCTTCCTTCCTTCCTTTCTCTTTCTTTCTTTCTTACTTCCTTCCTTCTTCCTTTCCTCCTTCCTTACTTCTTTCCTTCCTTCCTCTCATCTCTTCTTTCCTTCCTTCCTTCCTCTCATCTCTTCTTTCCTTCATTCCTTCCTCACATCTCTTCCTTCCTTACTTTCTTTCTTTCTTCCTTCCTTCCTTCTGGTATCCTGGGCATTGCTTTCGGTCACAAACTCATCAAAACCATGAAATTTATCTTCAGAGACACTTCCATCTGTGTTAGAACTATCATTGAGGAAGAGAAATGTCCCAGATGCGCCAAGGAGTCAAATAATTCTTACCGCTAGGCATGCTGAACAAGGACTACTGAAATGGTGTTCCCACAATGCACCAGTGGCTGCCCGATTTTTTTTATACTGCGCACACTGACCACACAGACCCATTCTCTCACATGTAGGCCTACTAGCTTTCTCCTGCTTGATTTGAGGCCGCTAGAATTTAGGCGTATAAATACGTCCGAAACATTGGCTCGTAAGACGTATATATATGTCCGAAACAGTCAAAGGGTTAAGGGGTTAAAGAGTAAAGTTATGGACCACAGAACTTTGGAAGAAAGTTATTTTTGCCACCACTGTTACAATAATCTGACAAGATATAATACATTGTTTCTCACCAGTGCAAACAAAATCAAAACTTAAAGAATAAACTGCATTCGTGTACAGAGGACCCTCGGTTATCGGCCATAATCCATTCCAGAAGGTCGGCCTAAATCCGAAAAGGCCGAAAACCGAAATAATATTTCCCACAAGAATTAATGTAAATACAATTAATCCGTTCCAGACACCCAAAAATATTAACAAAAAATACATTTTATAAAGATTAACTATAGTTTTACATACACAAAACAATGAGAAAGAAATATAAAACACTAATTTTAATAATAAATGAACATTATATACCTTTATTGAAGAGGGAGGAGAGTTTATTGTTTGGAAGGGAAATCCCCCTCCATAAGGACTTCAGGTATCAAAGCCCTCTCTGGGGTTACTTCCCTTCTTTGTCTTTTACTGCCACTAGGACCAGCTTGAGTCAGTGCACCCCTGTCGCACAAAAAAACTGTCCAGAGAGGTCTGTTTCTGGCGTCTCTAAGATTTGCCTGAAGTGGGACAAGGTTTTGTCACTGAACATGTTGCAGATATAGCTTGTTTGAGCTTGGTCAGGGTGATATTTCTCCACAAAACTTTGCACCTCATTCCACTTTGCACAAATGTCTTTAATCACTGAAGAAGGCACCTTCTCCCCTCTCTTCCTCCTCCAACTCTGAAGCAATTTCTTCAGCTGTGGTCTGTTGCTGTTCCAGATGAAGGACTTGCAGCTCTCGTTCCAGGCATTTTATTCACGAGATCCGCATGCAACTGCCTTGCCTTTTCGCATATGATCGACTCCACAACACTATCTCCCGCTAATTGTTTATCGTTGATCCACACCAACAATAACTTCCCCACATCTTTGATTATTGGTGATCTTTGTTTCGTTAGCATATTTACCCTTTCGCAACATTAGCTTCCTTGATTTCTACTTTCTTAGCCAGGATGGAAGTGATCGTTGATTTGGATTTGCCATAGATCCTGGCAAGCTCCAGCACACGTACACCACTCTCGTACTTTGCTACAATTTCTTTCTTGAATTCTATCGTCTTTCTCACTTTCTTTACCAAAGGGCTGGCACTAGGAACTTTCTTTGGGCCCATGGTGGCTTATTTTGAAGTTGCACTCAATAAACAACCACAAAAAACAATGGATTATAAAAAAATGTTTGGAAGAATGCGCGGAGTCTTGCTCATTCACCCAGAGACACAGCCAGACTGACTCATGCAACTGGCGGAGTGGCGGGCGGACTCGTCCAATACGGCCAATTTCCGAGTTGCCGGTCGAAATCCAAGATAGAATTTCGGCCAAAAAAGCAGTTGAAATTTGATTTGGCCGATATCAGGAATGGCCGATATCCGAGGGTCCACTGTATTGTACCACGACTGGTATAATACATGAATAACTCGCACATATGCAGTTATTTGTGTAAAATGAAAACTTACTGCAGGAAAGTTCATGGTAAAAGGGAAGATGAGAAATGGCAGTGCACGTAGGAAGTACTTCATAAGATGCATATTCTGTGAGCTCAGCCTAGCACCATCTGTACCAAGCTGAAATTAAAGCAATAATACATTAGTAACTTGAAAACAATAATATAACTCTTCAAGAAAAACAATATTTTGAATGCCTGAGACAGTACCATTAGCTGAGGACACTACTAGGCACTGTACAGTTCCTCTGATTTTAAAATTGGATGTAAAATCTAGCTTCCATAAGTCAGTAAATGATCAGCCAATTACAGGTCATCAATAGACATATTACAATATCAGGAGGCACTTGTCCGGTTTCTTGACAAATAAAATAAACACCAACACTGCTTCGAAAACAACAATACAGCCCCCATACTATTGCAAGAATCTATATTACCACTTTTGAGAATCACAAGTAGAAGCAATGTGGCAAATGTTGCAAGTGTATGGAATAGGTAGTAAGTTACTGAAGGCTGTAAAGAGTTTTTATGAGGATAGTGAGGCTCAGGTTAGGGTGTGTAGGAGAGAGGGAAATTCCTTCCCGGTAAAAGTAGGTCTTAGACAGGGATGTGTAATGTCACCATGGTTGTTTAATATGTGTTGGGGAGAGGGGTGGGATTAAATTATGGGGAATCAAATGCAAAATGGGAGTTGACACAGTTACTTTTTGCTGATGATACTGTGCTTATGGGAGATTCTAAAGAAAAGTTGCAAAGGTTAGTGGACGAGTTTGGGAGGGTGTGTAAAGGTAGAAAGTTGAAAGTGAACATAGATAAGAGTAAGGTGATGAGGGTATCAAACGATTTAAATAAAGAAAAATTGGATATCACATTGAAGAGAGGGATTATGGATGAAGTGAATGTTTTCAGATATTTGGGAGTTGACTTGTCAGCGGATGGGTTTATGAAGGATGAGGTTAACCATAGAATTGATGAAGGAAAAAAGGTGAATGGTGCGTTGAGGTATCTGTGGAGACAAAAAACGTTATCCATGGAGGCAAAGAAGGGAATGTACGAAAGTATAGTGGTACCAATACTCTTATATGGGTGTGAAAGCATGGGTTGTAAATGCTGCAGCAAGGAGAAGGCTGGAGGCAGTGAAGATGTCCTGTCTAAGGGCAATGTGTGGTGTAAATATTATGCAGAGAATTCGTAGTGTGGATATTAGGAGAAGGTGTGGAGTTACCAAAAGTATTTGTCAGAGGGCTGAAAAGGGGTTGTTGAGGTGGTTTGGTCATTTAGAGAGAATGGATCAAAGTAGCACGACTTGGAGAGCGTATAAATCCGTAGGGGAAGGAAGGCGGGGTAGGGGTCGTCCTCGAAAAGGTTGGAGGGAGGGGGTAAAGGAGGTTTTGTGGGCGAGGGGCTTACACTTCCAGCAAGCATGTGTGAGCGTGTTAGATAGGAGTGAATGGAGATGAATGGTTTTTGGGATCTGACGAGCTGTTGGAGTGTGAGCAGGGTAATATTTAGTGAAGGGATTCAGGGAAACCAGTTAATTGATTTAGTTGGACTTGAGTCCTGGAAATGGGAAGTACAATGCCTGCACTTTAAAGGAGGGGTTTGAGATATTGGCGGTTTGGAGGGATTTTCTGAACTGTCGTATCTTAGCGCCTCTGCAAAGACAGTGATTATGTGTGGGTGAGGCGAAAGTGTTGAATGATGATGAAGTATCTTCTTTTGGGGATTTTCTTTCTTTTTGGGTCACCCTGTATTACAATATTACAATATTAATTACGAGAGCTATGGCAAACCCGATTACTCGGCCTGTTATTCTAAGGGAATACTGCTCTCATAACCAACACTGCAATACCGTAACAATATAATAAAGGGTTTTTGTCCGGGGTATAATACTACATAGACACATTATCTTATAAATACATATTTCTTTTACTAGTAAAACGGTATATAAATATAGTACACTCTGTACATATAAAATATAAAAGCATGATCTTTGTACATAAGCGTAATATTTGTACTATGGTAACAATATCACATTGTTAATTAAACGACTATGCTGGCTTAAGTGTCACACGACACCACAAACTCAGTGACACTACACATATCACAAACAGTGACACTAAACCACAAACTCAGTGATACTACACATATCACAAACAGTGACACTACACATATCACAAACAGTGATACTACACATATCACAAACAGTGACACTAAACCACAAACTCGGTGACATTACACATATCACAAACTAAGTGTCACCTCGGTTTCACAAGACATTACCATACTCGGTGTCTGTCACATGATAACAATGCCCCAATGTCTCACACTTTGTGTAACCCTGTGTCAAGGACACCCTTCTGCTGTAACACACAATCGCTTCTGTGTCAACGACACCCTTGTCTGTGTACCACGACACTCACTCGCTACTGTGTCATCACCGACACCCTGTTCACTGTGTTCTCATAACACTCAATCGCTTCTGTGTCATCACCGACACCCTTGCCTATGTTCAACGACACGCCCTCGCAACCGTGTCATCACCGACACCCTTGTCTCCATGTTACAGCACCCATCGTGCCCCTTTCCGCTGGTTCACACTCCATGCCAGACAAGCGGCATGTCTCACGTGACATGTCACACGAGCCATAGTCACTGCATGGGTCTTCGTACGGCCACCAAAGCCAGCAAACTGAGTTCAGTATGGCAGCTGGGGTACAGCAAGGCAATCTCCACAGCTCAGTGACGTAAACCATACTGCAGAAAACTGAGTAGTAAGGCAGACTGGGATACCAGTCACCACTCAGTGAAGATGTGGACCATACTACAGAGAGCAGTAGGCAAGCTGGAATACCACGTTACTCAGTGCAGTCGTGGATCATACTACCTTTATGCCAGGTTCCACCCCCTGACATAAACTATGGTGACGTCACACCGGGCGCTGCAGCCCAGTGATACTGGACGTGCAGTACCCAAATGGTCCGTCAACCATTTGACCCAATTATCTTGTTCAGGGGTTCGCAACACCCTGCCTCGGTGGGAGACGGCCGACATGTTGAAAAAAAAAAATAACATCATCAAACCTGTTGTCCTCACTGCCATCTTCAGTATCCCACATTCTCACTTACCATATTTAAACAATTGCTGTACCCCCTGGCTTTATCCTTCTCTTCATACTTATATACAGACAAGCATACATAAAAAAAAAAAAAACACAGAAACAGACATACACAGACTTGTGCATGATCACACACACACGCGCACACAAAGAAAAGCTCAACAAGAAAAAGCAGAGAAAAGAGAGAGATTGACCTGACTGAGACGCTTCAAACAAACAAGGATTCAATGAAAAGAGAAAAGGAACTTACATATGAAGTAAAAAACCTTAGAGAGAAAGTAGAAAATGTAATAAATGTATTAGATGGAGGAAATCTAGAAGTAGGAAAAGACATGAAACAAAACAACACAGGAGATAACCAACCAACATATACTCAAAGTAAAGGAGGCAGCAGTAATGGTGAATGACCATGAACAACCTAAAGTAAAAACAGCAACCTTGAAAAGGTATGAGGAGGAGGAAGAGAAGGGACACTGGACAAAGGGTTATGATGTTTGAACTTAATGAAGAAAGAGAAATAGAAAAAAGTGCAAAGACAGAAGGCAGAACAAAAACTTGAAGAACTGATGGAAGAATTGAGAGCAGCAAGAGAGAAGTAAAATCTGTTTTTTTTTATACAAGTATAAGCCCTAAGTACAGTGCTGGCACTCTGAAGGAGATGTGTTAATGTTGCAGTTTTATAACTGTAGTGTAAGTATGCCTCTGGCAAGACAGTGATGAAGTGAATGATAATGAAAGTTTTTCTTTTTCAGGCCACCCTGCCTTGGTGGAAAACGGCCGATGTGTTAAAAAAAAAAAAAAGCCCTAGGTAGTAGGTTGGTAGACAGCAACCGCCCAGGGAGGTACTACCGTCCTGCCAAATGAGTGTAAAATGAAAGCCTGTAATTATTTTATATGACGGTAGGATTGCTGGTGTCTTTTTTCTGTCTCATAAAAATGCAAGATTTCAGGTACGACTTGCTACTTCTACTTACATTTAGGTCACACTACACATGCATGTACAAGCATATATATACACACCCCTCTGGGTTTTTTCTATTTTCTTACTAGTTCTTGTTCTTGTTTATTTCCTCTTATCTCCATGGGGAAGTGGAACAGAATTCTTCCTCCATAAGCCATGCATGTCTTAAGGGGCGACTAAAATGCTGGGATCAAGAGGCTAGTAACCCCTTCTTCTGTATACATTACTAAAGTTAAAAAGAGAAACTTTTGTTTTTCTTTTTGGGCCACCCTTCTTCGGTGGGATACAGCCAGTTTGTTGAAAGTAGAAGATGAGCATAAGGATAGGGAAGAACTAGGCCCTTACAAATTGTGTTTACAAAGTCAGTAAAAAGAAACCAAGTAATGAAAAGGAAATCAAATCTGAAGGGTTCACAAAATTTTGACACAGTATACATCAAGGAAGATCAAACTGAAAAGAAATGAAGGAAAAAAAAAGGGGAGAAATAGGAAAGTGGGAGACAACAGAGGAAGGGAACAGGAAACAGAAAAACCTATGGCAAAAGGGGTGGAGCAACATAAGGTAGCACAGGAAGTGTCCCAGAACTCTACAAAAGAAGAGGATTTGTGCAAGGTAACACAACACACATGGCAAAACTCAGCCTAATCCTAGGATTACTAACATCCTAAAGGCTGTATATAATTTTTCCACTCCATGCCACAAGCCTTGAAAGCAACCTGCATTGCTAGCTGAGGGAATAAATGAGATATGTTAGGCTATAACACACAACAGAAATATTTAAATAACATAACAGGACTGTTTATGAGTAAACAACACAATGTAAACATGTCCACATACATTTTCCATTGCTAATCAGATTCAGTATTCAGGTGAAAAACACCAGGTAGGAACACACACACACAGTTTTACCACTGCACACTATTAATGGTAATAGTTGGAAATGAGAATCAGTCTGTAAAGAACCTTAATAAATGGTCCCTTAAATGTCATTCCTGAAAATTTTCATACTGAAATACCAGCATAATTTTCAAATTTATTGCATTTGGGATAATAAATCCATATCATTACTATAAAATGGCTAAGGGAATAATTTGATCCTATGCTAGCTCGACTCTGAATGCCAAATTACAAGTTGCATATCAAAAAAATTTCATTATAAGTATCAAGTACGTACATACTAACTTATGCACTATACCTCTATGGTGGCCAGCATAGTGACTGAAGTGATAATAGGCAGCAAGTAGTAAGGGTCACACACAGTGAGATCCATAAACCAAAACAGACCTCCAGTCTGGAAGCTATCCAGGGGTAGATTGGCTAACCGTCGGAGACCAAGGAACACAGAAATAAAGATGGGTGCCTAAAAAGTAAAATATCAAGCATTAAAATATATGTGACATTTCCCAATCTTTTAAAATGTGGCTTAAATTTTTTTGGGCATCTGGCTCTAAATGTTAATTAATGAAGCCTCTGTATTTAATGAATAAGTGTCAAATACAGTGGTACCTCGAGTTTCGTACTTTATTCGTTCCAGAAGGCTGATCGAGTGCTGTTACCGAACAAATTTGTTCCCATAAAGAATAATGTAAATTAGATAAGTCCGTTTCAGACCCCCAAAAATACACTTACAAAAGCACTTACAATAATACACTTACATAATTGCTCGAGTTGGGAGCAGTATGAAACTCGGGGTACCACTGTACTACTAAGCTCAATACAGATAAATAGCCAAAAAGTGTGAAAAGTCAAATCAACCAGGAAAATTGTCTGAAAACGAGTCTCGGTCAATTTCCCCATACCTCAAGTTTTCACTGGTTCACTCCTATTTTGAAAATGGTTGTGATGTACGGGATGAGATGGATGGCTTCTGTGTGTCAGATGAGGTGGATGGCTGCAGTGTGTTGGATGAGGTGGATGTCTGCGGTGCATGGGATAAGGTGGACACCTGTAATTTGTGGGCCTAGGCTGATGCAGAGTTGGTACTTACTAGAGTCCTCAAGAATTCTGCCATAATAATAATAATATGTAATAATAATAATATCTTTATTTACTACAAGTACATGTACATGTAAATAAATAAATAAAGAAAGAAAAATTGGATATCACATTGGAGAGAGGGATTATGGAAGAAGTAAATGTTTTCAGATATTTGGGAGTTGACGTGTCAGCAGATGAGTTTATGAAGGATGAGGTTAACCATAGAATTGATGAAGGAAAAAAGGTGAGTGGTGCGTTGAGGTATCTGTGGAGACAAAAACGTTAGCCATGGAGGCAAAGAAGGGAATGTACGAAAGTATAGTGGTATCAACACTCTTATATGGGTGTGAAGCATGGGTTGCAAATGCTGCAGCGAGGAGGAGGCTGGAGGCAGTGGAGATGTCCTGTCTAAGGGCAATGTGTGGTGTAAATATTATGCAGAAAATTCGGAATGCGGAAATTAGGAGAAGGTGTGGAGTTACTAAAAGTATTTGTCAGAGGGCTGAAGAGGGGTTGTTGAGGTGGTTTGGTCATTTAGAGAGAATGGATCAAAGTAGCATGACTTGGAGAGCGTATAAATCTGTAGGGGTACGGAAGGTGGGGTAGGGGTCGTCCTAGAAAAGGTTGGAGGGAGGGGGTAAAGGAGGTTTTGTGGGCGAGGGGCTTAGACTTCCAGCAAGCATGTGTGAGCGTGTTAGATAGGAGTGAATGGAGACGAATGGTTTTTGGGACCTGACGAGCTGTTGGAGTGTGAGCAGGGTAACATTTTGTGAAGGGATTCAGGGAAACCAGTTAATTGATTTAGTTGGACTTGAGTCCTGGAAATGGGAAGTACAATGCCTGCACTTTAAAGGAGGGGTCTGGGATAGTGACAGCTGGGAGGGACTATTCTAAGCTGTCGTATCTGAGCGCCTCTGCAAAGACAGTGATTATGTATGAGTGTGGTGAAAGTGTTGAATGATGATGAAAGTATTTTCTTTTTGGGGATTTTCTTTCTTTTAGGGTCACCCTGCCTCGGTGGGAGACGGCCGACTTGTTGAAAAAAAAAAAATATATGTATTTAGTCCTGTGACATGAGAGCATTTGCTATATATCAAATGCCTTCTCTTGATAATTTGGGTTAGCTATATTAATCCCAAGTAGAATACTACACAAAACAACGAAGGAAACAATAAATTTGCAATTGGGAAAACTCAATGCCTTAACCTGAAAAGAATTACCAAGTGATCCTGTAAGGGAAATATCACAGATTTCAATTACTGCCTAGGTGGTAGTAGAGAGATTTCAAAGCATTCATATGACTCCTATCATATGTGCTACATCAGGTTTAAGAATGCTTCGCCTTGAGGCAACTTCTAATAACATTATTTGTAACCATATTTAAAGAATATGCACTGCAGAGAATGAATGGTGCTCATGAATTAATACCCAATACTCTCCTTGGTACATTATCTTCTTTTATTTTCATGTTGCTTCCATTAACACAGCACTTTTTTTTTTTTTCAACAATTCGGCCGGTTGGTAGACAGCAACCACCCAGGGAGGTACTACTGTCCTGCCAGGTGACTGTGAAACAGAAACCTGAAACTGTTTTACATGATAGTAGGATTGCTGGTGTCTTTTTTCTGTCTCATAAACACGCTGGATAACAGGTATATCTAGCTACTTCTACTTACACTTTAGGTCACACTACACAGGCATGCACATGCATATATATACATACACACATCTAGGTTTTTCTTCTTTTTCTTAATAGCTCTTGTTCTTTTTATTTTCTCTATTGTCATGGGGAAGTGGAAAAGAATCTTTCCTCCGTAAGCAATGCGTGTCGTATGAGGCGACTAAAATGCCGGGAGCAATGGGCTAGTAACCCCTTCTCCTGTACACATTTACTAAAAAAGAGAAGAAGAAAAACTTTATAAAACTGGGTTGTTTGAATGTGCGTGGATGTAGTGCGGATGATAAGAAAGAGATGATTGCTGATGTTATGAATGAAAAGAAGTTGGATGTCCTGGCCCTAAGCGAAACAAAGCTGAAGGGGTAGGCGAGTTTCAGTGGGGAGAAATAAATGGGATTAAGTCAGGAGTATCTGAGAGAGTTAGAGCTAAGGAAGGGTAGCAATAATGTTGAAGGATCAGTTATGTAAGGAAAAGAGGGAATATAAATGTGTAAATTCAAGGATTATGTGGATTAAAATAAGGGTCGGATGCGAAAAGTGGGTCATAATAAGCGTGTATGCACCTGGAGAAGAGAGGAGTGTAGAGGAGAGAGAGAGATTTTGGGAGATGTTAAGCGAATGTATAGGAACTTTTGAACCAAGTGAGAGAGTAATTGTGGTAGGGGACCTAAATGCTAAAGTGGGAGAAACATGCAGAGAGGGTGTAGTAGGTAAGTTTGGGGTGCCAGGTGTAAATGATAATGGGAGCCCTTTGATTGAACTTTGTATAGAAAGGGGTTTAGTTATAGGTAATACATATTTTAAGAAAAAGAGGATAAATAAGTATACAAGATATGATGTAGGGCGTAATGACAGTAGTTTGTTGGACTATGTATTGGTAGATAAAAGACTGTTGAGTAGACTTCAGGATGTACATGTTTATAGAGGGCCACAGATATATCAGATCACTTTTTAGTTATAGCTACAGTGGGAGTAAAAGGTAGATGGGATACAAGGAAAATAGAATCAGTAAGTAAGAGAGAGGTGAAGGTTTATAAACTAAAAGAGGAGGCAGTTAGGGTAAGATATAAACAACTATTGGAGGATAGATGGGCTAGTGAGAGTGTAGGCAATGGGGTCGAAGATGTATGGGGTAGATTTAAAAATGTAGTGTTAGAGTGTTCAGCAGAAGTTTGTGGTTACAGGCGAGTGGGTGCGGGAGGGAAGAGGAGCGATTGGTGGAATGATGATGTAAAGAGAGTAGTAAGGGAGAAAAAGTTAGCATATGAGAGGTTTTTACAAAGTAGAAGTGATGCAAGGAGGGAAGAGTATATGGAGAGAAAAAGAGAGGTTAAGAGAGTGGTGAAGCAATGTAAAAAGAGAGCAAATGAGAGAGTGGGTGAGATGTTATCAGCAAATTTTGTTGAAAATAAGAAAAAGTTTTGGAATGAGATTAATAAGTTGAGGAAGCCTAGGGAACAAATGGATTTGACAGTTAAAAATAGGAGAGGAGAGTTATTAAATGGAGAGTTAGGTGTATCGGGAAGATGGAGAGAATATTTTGAGGAGTTGTTAAATGTTGATGAAGACAGGGAAGCTGTGATTTCGTGTGTAGGGCAAGGAGGAATAACATCTTGTAGGAGTGTGGAAGAGCCAGTTGTGGGTGTAGGGGAAGTTCGTGAGGCAGTGGGTAGAATGAAAGGGGGTAAGGCAGCTGGGATTGATGGGATAAAGATAGAAATGTTAAAAGCAGGTGGGGATATAGTTTTGGAGTGGTTGGTGCTATTATTTAATAAATGTATGGAAGAGGGTAAGGTACCTAGGGATTGGCAGAGAGCGTGTATTGTTCCTTTGTATAAAGGCAAAGGGGACAAAAGAGAGTGCAAAAATTATAGGGGAATAAGTCTGTTGAGTGTACCTGGTAAAGTGTATGGTAGAGTTATTGTTGAAAGAATTAAGAGTAAGACAGAAAGCAGGATAGCAGATGAACAAGGGGGCTTTAGGAAAGGTAGGGGTTGTGTAGACCAAGTGTTTACAGTGAAACATATAGGTGAACAGTATTTGGATAAGGGTAAAGATGTTTTTGTGGCATTTATGGATTTGGAAAAGGCGTATGGAATAGGAGGTAGGTTACTGAAAGCAGTGAAGAGTTTTTATGAGGATAGTGAGGCTCAGGTTAGTGTGTGTAGGAGGGAAGGGGACTATTTCCCAGTAAAAGTGGGCCTTAGACAAGGATGTGTGATGTCACCGTGGTTGTTCAATATATTTATAGATGGGGTTGTAAGAGAAGTGAATGCGAGGGTCTTGGCAAGAGGTGTGGGGCTAAAAGATAAAGAAGCAAATACAAAGTGGGAGTTGTCACAGTTGCTTTTTGCTGATGACACTGTGCTTTTGGGAGATTCTGAAGGGAAGTTACAGAGGTTGGTGGATGAATTTGGTAGGGTGTGTAAAAGAAAAAAATTGAAAGTGAATATAGGAAAGAGTAAGATGATGAGGATAACAAAAAGAATAGGTGACGAAAGATTGGATATCAGATTGGAGGGAGAGAGTATGGAGGTGGTGAATGTATTCAGATATTTGGGAGTGGACATGTCAGCAGATGGGTCTATGAAGGATGAGGTGAATCATAGAATTGATGAGGGGAAAAGGGTGAGTGGAGCACTTGAGTCTGTGGAGACAAAGAACTTTGTCCATGGAAGTAAAGAGGAATGTATGAGAGTATAGTTATACCAACACTCTTATATGGGTGTGAAGCATGGGTGATGAATGTTGCAACGAGGAGAAGGCTGGAGGCAGTGGAGATGTCGTGTCTGAGGTCAATGTGTGGTGTGAATATAATGCAGAGAATTCGGAGTTTGGAAATTAGGAGGAGGTGCGGGATTACCAAAACTATTATCCAGAGAGCTGAGGAGGGGTTGTTGAGGTGGTTTGGACATGTAGAGAGAATGGAACGAGACAGAGTGACTTCGAGTGTATAAATCTGTAGTGGAGGGAAGGCGGGGTAGGGGTCGGCCTAGGAAAGGTTGGAGGGAGGGGGTAAAGGAAGTTTTGTGTGCGAGGGGCTTGGACTTCCAGCAAGCATGTGTGAGCGTATTTGATAGGAGTGAATGGAGACAAATGGTTTTTAATACTTGACGTGCTGTTGGAGTGTGAGCAAAGTAACATTTATGAAGGGATTCAGGGAAACCGGCAGGCCGGACTTGAGTTCTGGAGATGGGAAGTACAGTGCCGGCACTCTGAAGGAGGGGTGTTAATGTTGCAGTTTTATAACTGTAGTGTAAAGCACCCCTCTGGCAAGACAGTGATGGAGTGAATGATGATGAAAGTTTTTCTTTTTCGGGCCACCCTGCCTTGGTGGGAATCGGCCGATGTGTTAATAAAAAGATAAAAAAGTCGGCCGTCTCCCACCTAGGCAGGGTGACCCAAAAAGAAAGAAAATCCCTAAAAAGAAAATACTTTCATCATCATTCAAAACTTTCACCTCACTCATACATAATCACTGTCTTTGCTGAGGCGCTCAGATACTACAGTTTAGAATAGTCCCTACAAACTGTCACTATCCCAGACCCCTCCTTTAACCCATTAACTGTCCAAACGTATATATATGTTTTTACCGCTAGCGCTCCGACCTTGATTTTCCCCATAAGAAAGCATGTAAAAAAAAACGTATATATACGTTCGGAGCGCTAGCGGTATAAACGTATATATACGTTTGGACAGTTAATGGGTTAAAGTGCAGGCACTGTACTTCCCATTTCCAGGACTCAAGTCCGGCTAAATCAATAACCGGTTTCCCTGAATCCCTTCACTAAATATTACCTTACTCACACTCCAACAGCTCCTCAGGTCCCAAAAACCATTTGTCTCCATTCACTCCTATCTAACACGCTCATGCATGCTTGCTGGAAGTCCAAGCCCCTCACCCACAAAACCTCCTTTATCCCCTCCCTCCAACCTTTTTGGGGACGACCCCTACCCCGCCTTCCTTTCCCTACATATTTATATGCTCTCCAAGTCATTCTGCTTTGTTCCATTCTCTCTAAGTGACCAAACCACCTCAACAGCCCCTCTTCAGCCCTCTGACTAATACTTTTAGTAACTCCACACCTCCTCCTAATTTCCACACTACGAATTCTCTGCATAATATTTACACCACACTTTACCCTTAGACACGACATCTCCACTGCCTCCAGCCATATCCTCGCTGCAGCCTTTACAACCCATGCTTCACACCCATATAAGAGTGTTGGTACCACTCTACTCTCGTACATTCCCTTCTTTGCCTCCATGGATAACGTTCTGTCTCCACAGATACCTCAACACACCACTCACCTTTTTTTCCTCATCAATTGTATGCTTAACTTCATCCTTCATAAACCCATCTGCTGAGAAGTCAACTCCCAAATATCTGAAAACATTCACTTCTCCCATACTCCCTTCCTCCAATGTGATATCCAATTTTCCTTTATCTAAATTGTTTGATACCCTTATCACCTTACCCTTATCTAAGTTCACTTTCAACTTTCTAACTTTACACACCCTCCCAAACTCGTCCACTAACCTTTGCAACTTTTAGAACATAAGAAAGGAGGAACACTGCAGCAGGCCTGTTGGCCCATACTAGGCAGGTCCTTCACAATCCGTCCCACTAACAGAATATTTGCTCAACCCAATTTTCAGTGCTACCCAAAAAATAAGCTTTGATAATTCTATTTACTCATGTGCGAATCCCACTCAAATCCAACCCCTCTCACTCATGAATTTATCCAACCTAAATTTGAAACTACCCAAGGTCCTTGCTTCAATAATCCTACTAGGCAGACTGTTCCACTCATCAACTACCCTATTTCCAAACCAATACTTTCCTATATCCTTTCTAAATCTAAACTTATCTAACTTGAATCCATTATTGCGGGTTCTGTCTTTAGAATCCCCCAAAAACACAGTATCATCAACTCCCATTTTGTATTTGATTCCCCATAAATTAATCCCACCCCTCTCCCCAACACCCTAGCATTTACTTCTTTTACAACCCCATCTATAAATATGTTAAACAACCATGGTGACATCACATATCTCTGTCTAAGACCTACTTTTACTGGGAAACAATCTCCCTCTCTCCTACACACCCTAACCTGAGCCTCACTATCTTCATAAAAACTATTTACAGCATTTAGTAACTTACTACCTATTCCATACACTTGCAACATCTGCCACATTGTTTCCCTATCCACTCTATCATATGCCTTTTCTAAATCCATAAATGCAATAAAAACTTACCTACCTTTATCTAAATACTGTTCACATATATGCTTCAATGTAAACACCTGATCTACACATCCCCTACCCATTCTAAAGCCTCGTTGCTCATCTGCAATCCTTCTCTCTATCTTACCTCTAATTCTTTCATTAATAACCCTACCATACACTTTACCTGGTATACTCAGTTA